>VZZY01000069.1:139891-252085 GCA_013400335.1 Eurystomus gularis
GGGGCCGGCGGGCGGCCCCGGGGCGGCGCAGGTGGCGGCGGGCAGCCTGCTGGCGCTGCTCATCCTCTGGACGCTCTTCGGGAACGTGCTGGTGTGCGCCGCCATCGTCCGCTACCGGCACCTGAGAAGCAAGGTCACCAACATCTTCATCGTGTCCCTGGCTGTGTCGGACCTGCTGGTGGCTCTGCTAGTCATGCCCTGGAAGGCGGTGGCGGAGGTGGCCGGGTACTGGCCCTTTGGGGCTTTCTGCAACGTGTGGGTGGCCTTTGATATCATGTGCTCCACAGCCTCCATCCTGAACCTATGTGTGATTAGTGTGGACAGGTACTGGGCCATTTCGAGCCCTTTCCGCTATGAGAGGAAGATGACCCAACGCTTGGCTCTGGTGATGATCAGCGTGGCGTGGGCTTTGTCTGTGCTCATCTCCTTCATCCCTGTCCAGCTCAACTGGCACAAGGGGGGTGATTTTGTTGCTGCTGGTGATATTGGAGATGGATTCATCACTGGCTGGACAGCAGCAGGTGCTGTCACCACCTGGGCGGAAGATATAAGCACCACATGGGTGGCTTTAGCAGCAATGAGACCCTCTGATGGGACCTCTGGCGGCAATGATACACTCACTGGTCCCTCAGAGAGCTGTGACTCCAGCCTCAACAGGACTTACGCTATTTCCTCCTCCTTGATCAGTTTTTATATCCCAGTGGCTATCATGATAGTCACCTACACTCGAATCTACCGCATTGCCCAGGTGCAGATTCGCCGTATCTCTTCTCTGGAGAGGGCAGCCGAGCATGCGCAGAGCTGCCGGAGCAGCCACGTTGACTGCCACCATCACACAAGCCTCAAGTCCTCCATCAGGAAAGAAACCAAGGTATTGAAGACTCTCTCCGTCATCATGGGCGTCTTCGTCTGCTGCTGGTTGCCATTCTTTATCTTGAACTGCATGGTTCCCTTCTGCGAGAGGTCACCCAGTGACCCTCATGCTGGCCTTCCCTGCGTCAGTGAGACCACCTTTAATGTCTTTGTCTGGTTTGGTTGGGCTAACTCCTCTCTCAACCCCATCATCTATGCCTTCAATGCCGACTTTAGAAAGGTCTTCTCCAACCTCCTGGGATGTGGTCAGTTTTGCTCCAGTACTCCAGTGGAGACTGTTAATATAAGCAATGAGCTTATCTCTTACAACCAGGACACCCTTTTCCATAAGGAGATGGTGACTGCTTATGTTAACATGATCCCAAATGTGGTTGACTGTGAGGAAAATCGTGAGGACCCTTTTGATAGGATGTCTCAGATATCCCCTGACCATGAGATTGCCACTGACTCGGTCTGTGAGCTGGACTGTGAGGGGGAGATTTCACTAGGCAAAATAATACCTTTCACTCCAAATGGTTTACATTAAATTGTATCCTGCCCTGGTCAGTTATTCTTGGATTCTAAAACAAAATATTAGCACTGAGAGGGAAAACCTGCTTGAATTTATGCTCTAGTTTGGTCAGTCACTTCATGCTAAACTCACTTCTATGTGTAGCGTTTTGCAGGATGCAGACAGTGTCACACAGGGAGCTGGCAGCACAAACTTAATTCAGCGCTTCCCCAGGCAGGGAGAGGACCAGGCCGTCGCGCTGATTAGCTGTGCTGAGGTACCGTCGTATAATTACTGTCAGTTCATGTTTATAACGTGTTTGTAAGTGAAGGGTGCCGTTGTCAGTGCTAAGTATTACAACTTCTAAAATCAGGGACAGATCTGGCTAGCATAGACATTAAATAGAAAAAAAATTCTAGGCCGTTCGTTTGTTCAGATCTTATGTTTCTTTTTCTCTGTTGCTTTTTTGTTTGTTTGGTTAGGGTTTTTTTCCTTGTTGTTCCTTTTTACAGATAGAAATAGTGAGGTGGTGATTTGGACGATTATTTAAATGCGTGTTCCTGCCAGAACAGTTTATGTGAAATCCATGTTCTCCTAGGCGGCATTGCTGCCTATAATATCCTTGCCATGTTCCCAGATGAATAAATAAAAGTTACATTGATGAAGGGGTTATTATCTTTCATTTATCATCCTGATATGTTTACAACAAGTTTTCAAACTTTTAGTATTCCAATTTGAATGGTTAGAGTGACTAACAGCTAAACCCTGTTATTTTGAAAGCAGTCTGTATGGAAAATACAATTTTTGAATAAAAGCAAGGCTCACAGGAATGATTGACTTAAGTGAACTCTTTTACGTGGCTCTACTTGCAGCTAGGTTTATGCCTGGTTTTCTTCTCAGTATTATAACTGATGCTGTCCTTCTCTGCAGCTAAGAATACCAGGTATACATATCTAAGCTTTCCACTTAAATCTATTCTTGAACTTACTTTTAAAGCCACTATTAATGAGAAGAGTTTGGTGGTAGAATTAGGAGCTGAATGTGTCTAAAACCAGTAATTCTCTTTGAATGTGACTCCAATAATCAGCATTTCCCAGTGTGGACATTGGAGAACTTACTGAAACTAAGAGCAGAAAAAAATGCTGTTGATGTGGTTTTTTAGCTATTTACTTACTACCTGGAGCTTAAATATACTTTAAATGCTTTGACTCTACAAAACATTTTAAAGCAGTCTTTAAAAATTGTACAAGGATTTTAAGCTTTGTTTCTATTGAAACATATACATTAAATGGAATGCTGTATTTAGAAATGTTTGTAAGCTTTCAGCTCAGAAGTCAAAAATTATCTTATTTGCAAAACAAATGATCAAAGGTAGTAGAAGTACCAATATTTCTTTCAAGTTTTGGCTTACAAAATGAACAACATTTTATTTCATTTACCCTTTAAAAATACCTGTGCCAGGAGCTGAGCAGATTTATATCAAATTGTAGGTGTGGATTCAATAGCACTCCCTCCTGATGGTCCTGGCCATGGCCTCCACATCCTGCCTAACTGGGAGCTGAAGGCCTCTATATGATGTGTAGGGGAAAAATGGGACCTGCACTAGTTGGCGTGCTTCAGAGGCAGTCATTTAAGCAGATGCTGGGATTTGTGAATGTTGTACTTTTAGGATTGAGCCTTTTTGGAAGCCAAGCCCCTAATACTGCTTTGGGGATTGTCTTACCTCACCGTGAGATATGAGGTAGAAGTGCAGGAAAGCTGTTTGTGGTTGCCTCTGCTGCAATCCAGTTTTCTCTGCAAGCAACTTTTGTGTGTGTAGTCTTTGATATTAATTGGTTGTATTGTTGGTTTGGATTATCTTTTCAATTGCTTGTCATTGAAGATTGACATCTACTCAAGCGTTTTCTTGGCTGTTGATATAAAATCTCGGTGTAATATCCCTTTACAACTGTCTTCAAAAAAGGTTATTGTGACTGTGCCTTAGGGAAGCCTGAAAAACAGAAATCCCATGCCTGTAAGCAGGTTCAGCCTACTAACAGTGTGACATCAAGAGTGAGTATGTTGTCGTTCCTCTGCTAAAGCAGTCGTACCTTGCCAGGAGTTAACCATAGCTCGAGCCCTGCTGGTTAGATAAACTTGCCCTGAGTAAAATTGTTTCCTCAAATAGAAATGAAGGAAACTGCTTCTGGTGGTTCAGTGATGAATTACCCCAGCCAGAATTTAGATTTTTGCATTTTCTAGTTACTACTCAAGTTTTGAGGCTACTACAGCATGTTAAACTTTCCAGATCTGTGCAAAAAACCCTATGATATCCAGATGCAAGAGGTGCAAGCAGCTGGTGCCAAGACCAGCTCTCAAGGTAACGCCTGTATTTTGTCCAATTTTTCTTCATATTAAATCAGGAACAGCCCCTGGAAATGGGGAAGGGAAGACATGATCTCTTCCTGAGCACCTGCCTACCAACAGCCTGTGCAGTCTAATGCAGCATGTTACGCTCTGCTCCAGCAGCAGTATAGAGCAGCAGAACAGGTTCAGTAGTAACAGTGAAGAGGGTGTCCCCTCACCTCCCCAAGTAGCCTTTCCTCTTCAAAATTGTTTATGTGCTCATGGTGTGACAGTTCTCTTCAATCCAGTTCCCTGTGAGTGGTGGAGGGGTAGACTTGTACAATAAGATGCTAGTGCATCCCCTTGACAGGTGTTTTTCTCCTCATCGAGGCTTTACCTGCCTGGGCTTCTGAATACCTGGGTGGGCTAACACTGAGATGCATCTGCATCAATGGGCTTATATAACAGCTTTGCACAGAACATTGGAAAGAGTCTTATCTTAGATCTGAAGGAAGGCAACTTTTAACCTGCCCCCAGAATTTGGGAGTGTGATTAGGACAATACAGAAAACTGGTCAAATTCCCACTTTCCATTACTAATTTTCAGTTTATGACTTCGACTGGTAAATGATTTCTGATGATGGCTCTACAATGTAATCTCTCTCCTTGGAGTATGTACCTGTCAGGGTGTTTCATCCTTTGGAGCCCAGGAGCATCAAAAAGGAACATTTCTGCTTCAAAAGACAGAGAGAAGGTAATTTTTTTTGCTGGAAGCACAGACTGATGTTCTGTATCTGAAAGAAAACCTTTTTCTTGACTCGTAACATAGGGACAATTTGCTGCTTTTTAATGTGTCTTAATTACTTACTGCTGACAAAGCTTGTGTATTTAGAATTAGTAAGATAAACTTTTAAAATAAATGTGTGTCTTGCCTTGAAATATGAAAAGGGGCAGACTCTTTTAATGAAAACACTCCCAAAAAGAATTGTTTTAGCTTGTTTCTCCTGGATGAAAGTGCTGCCCTACTTTTTTAATGGTTTGCCTCTTAAGGACTAATGCATCTGCCTACTCATTGAGCAGAGTTCATTGGAAGTGCAAGTAGGTTTTCATAATCCTCATATCCTTGTGGTGTCACTCTGAAACTCATCTGTGCCAATGGTTTTGTGCTTCCCATCAACATGTTTTCTTCTGTGAAAGTCACCTTGCTCCTGTCATGCATTTTACTCCCTAATTAAGCATGATCACTTATTGCTAGCTCAGTTTTGGTGGTTTCTTTTCTTTTTTTGTCCTTTGTGCTTTAATGGTTTGAATGTACAGTGCAGTTTGGCTTTGAGTCATCATTACTTAATCTAGTCCTAAGTGATGGCTGACCTCCAAGGTCACAGATTATTTTCACTTTCTATTTTGTGTTATTGTTTAGAAATCTTACATTGCAATATGTGTCTGTTAAATTACCTCTTAGGCAGCCATATCTTTTGTTATGGCTTATTGTGTTAGTCCTGGACAACTCCATACCAAAGGAGCGCATCAGTAGTTGGTATGTTTTCAGAGTTAACTAATGACAATGAAGTTCATTTTAGTGAACAAACAGAACATGTGAAGGTACCTTAGTTAATTTTAAGAAGCTGGGATATGGAGGACATGAAAGTACAGTGTTTTATGTGCTGCAAACACTGTGAAGACTCTTCCTCTATTCAAACACTCAAAGGCCTTTTAACACCTCTGGTTCTAACAAGGAATGATGGGTTGTATAGTGGGTTTTTCCCCCTCCCAAGCTAAAGAAATGTAGATGATTTTCTTAGAGGTGAACACAAACAAAACACTTTCCAAAGGGAGAAAAATTACTACAATATTTTCTGGTAAGTTTGGTACTTTGTCCCTTTGCTTTAATTGTTTGTTTTTTACTGTTGCCAAACACATCTGATGTGTGTCTGCAGGTAGGCTCTGTACTGAGGACTCCTGTATTTTTGTAACACATAACAGAAGGGCTTTAAAATTAGGATGGCTTGCAGTAGAAATAACACTAAACACAGTCTTGCACCATTTAAGGAGTCAATCATGTATAAACTCAGCATTCAAGAGGCTGACAAGACTGGAGGCAGTGTTCAGAACGTGCATCAGACTGGAGGTTTGAGAGGTCACAAGTCCCTCAGCTGTTTGTATGTGCCAAAATTGCCACTCTTAACAAGGAGGGCATTTTCGTCACTGTCACACGGGAAGGAGGGTATACACCTATGTCTGTGTCGATAATTATGTAGAGATTTTTCTTCCCTCTAAGGCCATCTTAGCTACTGCTTAATTGGATTCATCAGATCTTTATAATTATTCAGTACCTATTTAAATCAGTAGAAGACCTCATTGATGGTTGTGGGTTTGGGTCACAGAGCACTGAAATTATTTCTCCTGGCTTCTTATAAATACTACTTGTTGGTTTTCTTCGCTGATGACATGTTAAAGTTGGCATGCTGAACAAAATATTTCACCGGCTGATATGCAGGAACAATTCTTTTGTTCAGATTTACTTACTTATTTTGAGACTTCTGAAGATTTTTCAAACTTTCCAGGAAGTCCACACGGAGCATCTCTACTTTGATCATATCTCAGATCAGTAACAACTGGTTGAATTTTTAGTGCCCTGGTAACTATATAGGGCATTACGCTTTTATGAACAGAATTACAACCCTCTAAGTTTAAGCCCATGTTTCCAGAGAGGAGGATATACTTTTGGTCTAAAAGCACTAATGTGCACAAAAATACCTATAAATGAGGATATTTTTCATTATTAATGAGACACCTTCTCTTTCTTTAACATTTGTTTACATTGTAGCAGTGGCAAGACTGAAGAGAGCAAAAATGGGATTAGGGGTGTAAACAGTGGAAATATAAATAATGTCATCATCTGAAGCAGATGATGGATTGCTTCTTTCAGGGAGCCTGCCTGCTCTCCCAGGATAGTTCAATTTAATAGAAAATTTACACCATGGTTTTATTTTCTTATAAGTAAATACATTCGCAGTTGTGACTGAAGATAACATTCAATAATATTTATAGTAGGCAGATAGCTGTTTAAGGAGGATAAACATTTTTAAGGACTTAATGATTTATATCACAGAGCCATTTGTGAGGTTTGCAAAATATGGTGCAGTAATTATAAAAAAAAAGAATTAAAAATTCCAGTCCATGAAAAATTTATTCCTATGAATTATTCGCAACTGTTAACAACAAATACTTGTTTGTATCTTGTACTGCACTCTCATTGCTACCACAAGAAGCTGGAATGCTCTGAACCTGGCTACTAATAATAAACTGATCTACATTATGAGGAAGGTCTGAAAAATAAGGAAAGAAATGGCAGCAACATGTACAGATAGCTTCAGATCACATGAAATTGGTGTAGTGTCAGCCGGCCCATGCAGGGGACTGCGCAGCAGTGAGCTGTTCCTGATGCACAGGCACCTTGACTGCAAACGCCAACTCCCTAGACATTTGCTGCATGGTAGACCCCCTGGTCCCAGGGTGGACGCTCAAAATCTGCATGTAATGCTTGGGAAATCTAAACTTTTAAACAACTGCTCTAACTGTAGTTTACTATATAAAAGGCAAACCACACAAAAGAGAAACCACACTTTTCTTTTTCATGGTTGTGCTTTGAAAAAAGTGGTTGCAAAAGACATCTGGTTGGTGTAGCCTCTCCAGTTTAGTTGCTGCCTGGGTAGTGCTTGAATGGATGTGGCTATGATAGCTGCTCGAGGTTTCAATATCTGAACTGCACCTACATCATAGTTTAGGGGCCTAATGTTAAGTGAAAGAAATCCTGAACTCATACAGTTTTTCGAGAGTCCCTGAGGAGTCTGATGGTTTCAGAGCAGAGATGAGCCTCGACTGCAACCTGAACTTGGTTGCTTGTGAGGACATCGGAGAAGTCTAGTTTGCAGGTCACCTGCTGCAGTTTTGAAAATGTCCCATGACTAAATTATTAACAAGGAAGTTCAGCATACCCTCTTTTACCTGTTGACCTCATTTTTCTGATCTGAAAGATTTTTAGTAAGATTAAAAATCTACACTTCTAGCCTTGGTCTTCACCTCTTGCTTTGTCTGTTAACTTCATATAATTAGTCTCCGGTGAATAGAAGCTCCTGGCATGGAGTTAGCTGCTTGGGTACCTCTTTGTCACTAAATCTGGAACGACCTCAAGCTACACTTAAATAACGTTATGTCTCCAGCCCAAAGGGAATCTTTTAGAGCTTCTTTTTTCTTTTTTTTTTCCCAAGCAACATTTCCCTCAACACAAGATTATTCACCAGAAACATAATTTAAAGGACAAGCATAAATAGATGCTTTTTAAAGATTTTAGGGACTTTGCTTGATTATGCAAAATGAGAACGGATAGGTATGAGGCATAGAGAAGAGTTTTTTCTAGAAGAGGTTTAATTTTGGGCTTTTTATAGAAATAAAGACTGGATGTTTTCATTGTGAAAAGTATATGCATTTGATTTTACACACTTGCATGCATGTGCTCTTTTATATATATGTATATGCACACACAAAGGTATATTAAATCATACTTATAGGGTAATTATATATATTCCTCTCTCTCCAAATACAAAATGTGCAAATTCATCAAGAAGGAGGCAAGTCAGATCTTAAAATTTTACTATTATTCATTCATCACAACAATCAAATACAAGTACAGAGTCTTCCCAGATGTTCAAAAGGCATTTTGGCTGTTTAGAGTTGAGAATATTTGAAAATCTAAACCTGAATTATGCAGTGAGAGGGAGCTTGCAAAATTCTTTCTCTCAAATAATTTATATTCAAAACATTTTTGTAATGATTTGCTGATTTTGCTATAAGCAAAATTTTACAAGCATTTTGAGACAGAGCAAGAAGAGGAAATGATTTAGAAGTATCTCTTGGATGTCTCTCAGTGACGGATATTAAACAATGCTTTTGCCTTTCTGATTCGGTGAAACAAAGATGCAGATTACTTGACAGCATGCAGAGGGTTTCTGCTTCATCAGAAGATAAAATGTATTGCATAACCTTTCAAAACATCCAATTTAGGTAGCATAGGGTCTTAGTATCTTAGGTAGAAGTATTTTCTCTATTAAACAACCACTTTGATAATTAAAATAATGCCCTCCTCTTAAAAATAATATTTGCAAAGTGTCTGGCTTTCATAGGTCAAATGGTATAGAAAAGTGCAAACTGGCGGGCCAGCTCAGCAGCACTGAACAACGTAGGCAAAATTGAATGTCCTGGTGATAGCAGAGCCATGTCTGAGAACAGGGAAGAAAACAGTTGGGTAGGAGGCAGGGAGAGAATTTTAGAGGGATGAAAGAAACAAGCTGAGGGTCCAGGAAACAAATTTGCTGGCGGTTGAAGAAGGCAATGGACCAGGAGGAATCGGTATGGCCCAGGCTGGCTGAGGCAAGGGTGATAATAGAGGTCAGTAGGTTTCAGAGCAAGTGGGTGAAAGGGGACTGGAGGGAGTCAGGGTGAGGTCTGGGCAATGAGCATCCCTTAGGGCTCATGGGACACTGGGAGGCTGTAAAGAGATGCGTGAGATTTCTGTTAGGAAGCTGGCAGAGGAGGGCTGAAAATGGATGACTCACTCACCCGTTCTCTCCCCAGGATCTACAGACTCTCCTGCTCTGTGCAGTCCCCTCCTACCCCTTCTGAATAACTTCAATATTGCCACCTGATTTTATTGTTAATCAGGTACAACTCGGGTGTCAGTCTACTGTGAAGCAGATGGAGAACTGTCATATGTATTCCATTGTTTTAAAGCTTAGAAAATAACTTCCACAGCAACATGCTGCATCGTCCTACAAGGAATACTTAGTCAAGGAGTGGAGAGCAAAGAGGGCTTTTTGAGATCTTCCCATTTGCTGTATGGTGCTGTTTTCATGGTGAGATTTGTAGGGCATTTTACAGGTTTGTCCTAATTCTGCTGTTTTGGTAGGAGCAAGACTATCTTTTAGAAACTTTCTGAAGCTGCTTAGTCCCATTTGAAATCTCTGGCAGAATGGCCCTGAGTATGTCAGTATTATGATTTCTTTATCTTTAGTGCAAATAAGGTATTGAACCTAGTCAAAATCTGCTGCTATATATTGAGTGCATGTATTGATGATGAAAAGCTGATCTCCTGTGGTGACTTGTAACATGACATTCCAGAGCTGACTGTAGTGACTCAAGCCCAAATCTGCCAACGTGCAAGTACAAAAGATGTGGGGGTTCTGCTTTCTGCTAAATACCAGTATTAGCAATATTTTTTTTCAAATACACAGGTACCAACTTCTACTATTTGTTTGCCTACTGAGTACAGATACTTTTACAGTGATGGGACAGTTGGAAATGAGCTTAAGAGATAGAAAGCTTAACTCATAAATGAATATTTATACGTCATGTAATATCTAATAGGAAGATATTCAGTTCTGTACTATATAAGCTCACGATGGTTTACATCTTTGCAAAATATGTCTTTTTTTTTTTTCTTTTCTTTTTATTAACCTTCTAGTGGCTTCTGTCAGGATGCCCAGGTGATGGTAGGAGATCTGCAGAGTAAACTCCGAAATTGAAATGTTTTGCTTATGTACTGTTTGGGTGAGAAGTGGCAATACCTCTGCTTGAATGTGTTTGCCATGTTAGCACAAAGAGCTGCATCAGGTAAAGCTCAACATCTCATAACTGCACTCCCTCTAGATCTGTGCACACCACAGTCTTGGTCCCATAGTGCACGCGGTTTGAGGAGGGGAGACAGTTCCCCTGCTCACGCTGCAGCTCAGCAGCTCTCCTGGGAGGCTGCAGAAGCTTAATCTCTCTGTTTTCAGCAGGGACTCTAACCACTAGACCATGATACGCATTGCAAAAACTGCCCCTACTGGCTACGTCAAACTAAATAGCAGGCTCTGAGTGTGCTCAGTAAATCAAGCTCAGCAATGCAGGAATACCCAGTCTCCAGGTGTCAACCCTCCCTTGTTGCTGGGAAGGTTTCTTGGCAAACCTGGGGTGTATGTGATGGCACAGCTTTAGGCACTTGGAGACAATATTGCCTTAAAAATTGGCTAGGTGTGGAAATGGGATCTTTTTCAAGACTGTTGTGCTAAGTTTAGGCACCTAAATTCCACGTAAATAGAAATGTAATCATTTTAATACCTTCCAGGTATTATAATTATAATCATTATAATACCTTCCGAATGAATCAGGATCCCAGCTGGACAGGCTTTGAAATGCAGCACAAAAGTGTGTAAACTGAACGACTTCACAAGCATTGATTAAGTAGGATCACCCCTTCTCACCTGTAAGCATCACCTGGCTCAGCATCTCCTTTATATTCTCTCTCTGAGCTGAAGCAAACCACTGGCTTGCACATTCTACTGTAACCAGTCATGTACAAGGGCTATTAAAACATGCTGCAGCAGGATTTTGCAGCACTGGGACCAGTGGATGTGAAATGAGGACCATGCGATGTGCCTCCTAGATCCAACTGGCTGGAGAACAACTTGTGCTACATGTGTGCCTCTCTGCACGTTCAGGCAGCCTTGGGGAGGCTGAAAGTCACCCTTAACTTCACATAACTTTACTTTTTGGCTCAAAGAGGCACAGCCGAATTTCAGTTGCTTTTTTCAAAGATTGTATGCTTCAGTGCCTTGCGTATTATAGCAACTGCAATGAATTCAGTGATGGCAGCAATACAAACTTGATAACTTTAATCTACTAGGACAGGTCATTCAGTGGTGAAGATGATTTTAAAAAGATGACTCTGCCATTCTAAAATTGTCTTTTTTGTTGTGTCTCCTTTCCTCTCCTCTCCTCTCCTTTTTAATTTCCCAGTATCTTAGCAGGAGCACTAGAGAAAGCTGTTTGGTATAGGAGGAAAAGTTATCTTCTGTTTGGTTAGATATAATAAATTGTCCTAAAATTGTCTGATAGTGTCCTTAGGGAGCTGATAATCAATAGCTTGAGGAAACCTATTTTCCAGATGTTTCCTCTGAGAGGAAAGAGCTCAACTTTCTTCTCTCAGGCCCTCCTTCTTCTTTCCAAGGTAACTACTTCTTTTTGGGAACCCTGCTTCTCTGCACCACCCCTGGTTTCCAGGACATCAAGCACCACACAGTCTATGTGCAGAAGCATGTTCTGTGATCAGTCTCCTAATTGGTGACTGTCTCAATCTCGTTATTACTGGAGGATTCAGGATGTGTCACTTTAGTTCAGTCAAATTTTTATCAATTATTTATCTGCCTGTATTGGCTTCTGCTTGAGAGTTCAAAAGTTTGGATTTCAGATACTGCTTCTCCATACCAGTTACCTGCAGCCTGTTAATGTTCACAATTTAAGTTCTTTCTTTCATGTATAACAGCTAGAAAGGATTATATGTCAGAAATTGTCCTCCTCAAGCTCTCTTTTTTTTTTCTTTTTTCCCCTGTGAAAGAAATCTGGATTCAGGGGAGACTCATTCCTGCATGTCTTGTTCCATGTTCAAGTCAGTGGTTTTCAGTTCATGGTGTAGACAGGTGGACTCTTCACTGGGTTAAAAACTGGCTGGATGGCGAAGCCCAGAGCATTGTGGTGTATGGAGTTAAATCCAGTTGGTGACGGGTCACAAGTGGGGTCCCCAGGGCTCAATTCCAGGGCCAGTTTTGTTTACTATCTTTATCGATGACCTGGATGAGGGGATTGAGTGCTCCCTCAGTAAATTTGCAGATGACACAAAATTAAGCAGGAGTGTTGATCTTCTTGAGGGTAGGAAGGTTCTGCAAAGGGATCTGGACAGGCTGAGGCTGATCAATGGGCTGAGGCCAATTGTATGGGGTTTAACAAAGCCAAGTGTCAGGTCCTGCACTTTGGTCACAACAACCCCCAGCAACGCTACAGGCTTGGGGAAGTGTGGCTGGAAAGCTTCCTGGTGGAAAAGGACCTGCGGTTGTTGATTGGCAGCCGGCTGAACATGAGCCAGCAGTGTGCCCAGGTGGCCAAGAAGGCCAATGGCATCCTGGCCTGTATCAGAAATGGTGTGACCAGCAGGAGTAGGGAGGTGATTGTGCCCCTGTACTCAGCACTTAGGAGGCCGCACTTTGAGTACTGTGTCCAGTTTTGGGTGCCACAGCACAAGGACATTGAGGTGCTAGATTGTGTGCAGAGGAGGGCAATGAGGCTGGTGAGGGGTCTGGAGAATATGTCATATGAGGAGTGCCTGAGGGAACTGGGATTGTTTAGTTTGGAGAAGAGGAGTCCTCATTGGGGAGACCTCATTGCTCTCTACAACTACCTAAAAGGAGGTTGTAGCGAGGCTGGTGCTGGTCTCTTCTCCCAAGTAACTAATGACAGGACGAGAGGTAATGGCCTCAAGTTGTGCCAGAGGAGGTTTAGATTGGATATCTGGAAGAAGTTCTTCACTGAAAGAGTGGTTAGGCACTGGAACAGGCTTCCCAGGGAGGTGGCGGAGTCAACATCCCTGAAGGTGTTCAAAAAACGGGTAGATGTGGCACTTTGAGGCATGGTCTAAAGGTTAGGGAGATGTTTAACAAAGGTTAGACTAGATGACCCTAGAGGTCTTTTCCAGCCTAAATGATTCTATGATTCTGTGATATGAAAAGACCTCTTTGGCTCTGTGTATTCTTCCTAGTTGTCAAGCAGTGATGATCTCTGGCCAGAGACTGGAACTGGGCTTCTAGCTTACCTGCAACTGACCTGTGACTGAAGTGAGGATTCAAGGTTCATCAAGGTGGTGTATTGACTTCAGTTTTGTCCAGTACTGGAGTCAGACTATCTCCCTTTGAGCATCCGCTCTCCTTTGAGAGAAGAGATGCACACTTTCCACACTTTCCTAACTCCTTGAAGGTCTCATTTGTTGCTTGTGTGAGGTTATGAGGTTCCTGCTACTCTCAGCTATTCAGTTAAGTCTCTGACTCTGTTGGGGATGGTGAGAACTGCACCAACCTTAGCTGCCAGGACTTTAGACTGATTGTCATATCTCTGAGGCTTTTAACAGTGCCAATGTGGCCTTCTTATGCACGGCCTTTTTGCCTTCTCTACAGGATAAGCAACATACTATCACCAGTCTCCATTTTTCTAGGGCTGGCAAGCAGTAATTGGATTGCTTTCTGGCTTCCAGCCAGAAACTTCAGCCTCAGTTGCTTCCTCCCACCTCCACCTCATAGCAAATATTTCATACAGCAACTGAAGATACCTAGACAGTGCAATATCTCTCTGTATTTGGCCTCTAGTTGGAATCCAGACATGATTAGTAATTTTAGGATCAAGGAAGTCCATTGAGTGACCTATGCAAGTTAAACCATTGTACTCCCACAGCTGAAAGTTCTTCCCATAGGAAGAAGTAGAGGAAGAGCACTGTGAAGTGTCTTACGTATCTCTTGTCAAACTTCTAATAAGTGCTAACGTGGGTATGTCAAAGTGTTAGATTTAACTTCTTCCACAGTTAAGAAAGTTTTTGTCCTATTTACTGGACTGGTACTGAAGGTATTTGAAAATGAGCTGATAACTTTCCTGGAGCAGGGAGGGAGGTTGGTGAGGTGTTCAGGAAGATCTTGCACTAAAATCCCAGAAGAAAGGAACTGTCACACCTGGTAAGATGTGTGCACAGTTTGTCTAATCCTTTCAAATACTGCAGCTCAAAATGAAGGCATTTCCTTTTCTGTAGCTGTTCCTTGTTAAATTGTGCTTAAAATACTGGTGTCTGAGGCATGATGTTTTATACTCCATCCCTGATTTTGTTTCCAATGACTATTATAAATTCTGAGGAAGCTATAATATCTTATATTTAACTGATACAATAAACAGTCACACTTCTGAGAACAAAAGACCTTCTTCAGGTCTGAAGTATTATGCCTCTATATTTGATGAAGCAAAGTGTGTGTGCTTTAAAGACTCTTTTTTTGCCATAGAGGATAATAAAATATATTACTACCTGCTACAAGTAGTGCTGTCCTTGTAGCCTTGATAAGCAGCGATTCCGCTGCAATTTTAACTAACTTTTGATATCCTGTAACCACTGTAGGCCTGATTCAGAACTGAATTATGGCACTTTCACACCATGTTAATGTGTTGTCTCAGTAAGAGCATGGGTGTAAATTTGCAATAGGTTGGTAGGAATCATTATTTGATAACAAAGCAGCAGGAACAAAAGCAAAGCAAAACAAAACAAAAAAAACCAAAGCAGGAAGGCTGGTTCAGCTGAAGAGCTTGACTCACCAGTGCAAGTCAAGGAGACATTTGACAGAGAATCTCTTTTATTCCTTCCATGTATTTTCAACTTTTCAGAAAAGTTTTGAGAGTAACTATCTTGCCCTATGCAGATATGAGAAAAAATTTGAAGTTATTTTTTTAATTATACATCTAAAAAGTGGCAGGCCTGATAATAGAAAATGGCTCAAGTTTTGCTTAACATTCCCATACATCATTAACCATTTGAGTCAGTGCTGTGCAGATAACATGGCATTAAACATTTTTCAGGCAGTATTCTTTCCTTGCCTGTAGGATTATAGTAACTTTCATATGCAGAGTTTAGTAGGAAAAAAACCCCCAAACTATTAGGCTGAGGAAGCAAATCAAATGCTTTTAAGTGGCAGAATGTGCTGTAGACAGTGTCATACTGGAGCTCCCGTCCTGCATTTGTGGGTGTGTGAGTGGCAGTAACGGCAGGAGCCATATGTGTATGGCAGGAGCGAGGGAGTGGGGCTGCCTGCAAAGGCCAACTGTTGTTTCCCTTCCTGCAATTAAAATGTGGAAGCCTGTTTATTTCAGTGCTAAAACTTGGAGGTAACTACAACAACAAAGTTAGCTGTAGCATTCTGCACTAGTAGGAGTAACTGAGTAGTTTTGCAACTGAGTGGGTTTGTCATTTTTGTATCCTTCTTAGGACAAACCTGATTCTAAAGCTGATGGAGTAAACTAAAGCGGACTTGTCATACACTGACAGATTTTGAGCTGCAGCTGACAGCCAAGATCTGATTAATCTAGTTCACAAAGTTTGATTCTCCCCCTTCCCAACTTAAAACATAATAACTCAGACTCCAAGCAGGAAAATGAAACGTGTGGATTCAAGCAAAAATATTTCACTCAGATGCATTTAAAGTAATTTGTATTTCTCCAATTGCTTGCCATATTGTTAGGAAATTCTATCATCAATATTTTATTTCCCCTAGCTCTTTTCCTCCCCCACAAAAAATGTTAAGTCACAGACAAGGCTGCTAGGTGCAATTTAAGAGGAGTATCATTACATTCTCTGTAGACAGCAAACAAACCCACATCCATATTAAAACTCTGCCACTTTTGCTACATAAACATTTCTGACATTGAATTCAGTATTGTGTTCTTAAGATGTTCAGTGGCCAGCTCACCCAACTGTATTAAATTTGCCTTTGAAGATGCAGAGCCAATTTTTATAAATGTTACAAAAATATGGTCAGCTTCTGGCTATGAATTGTGTTGTTCGTGTAGCTATTTACAACCAGAGCTGCACACCTCACCTGAAAATCAGCTTTTCTGTATTGTCTCTGGCTGGGATGGAGTTAATTTTCTTCAGAGCAGCCTGTATTGTCCTGTGTTTTAGTTTTGTGACCACAATGCTGATAGCACACTAATGTATTCGCTTTTGCTGAAGAGTGTTTGCACAGCACCAAGGACTTGCTGCTTCTCACTCTGTCCCCTCACTGAATAGATTTGGGATGTGCAAGAGGTTGGGAGGGGGTGCAACCAGGCCGATGACCTGAACTAACCAAAGAGATAATCCATGCTGTATCATGTCATGCTCAGCAGTAAAACAGAGGAGTGAGGTCATGTAGGTTAGTTAGCTTTTGGTCAGGAACTGGCTGGACATTGGTCTACACAAGGGAAGTGGTGAGTGGTTGCCTTTGCATCACCTGTTTTGCTTTTTCTTTCTTCCATCCCTTGCTTATTAAACTATTTTCACCTTGACCCATGAGCTTTCATAGTGTTACTCCTTTTCTCTTTCCACATCCCACCATGGGACAGTTTTGTTTCTGCTTCTAGATAATTGTGTGCTAATGTAAAATCATGCCAGTACCTCATCCACTTCAGTGTGAAGTCACCAAAAGCAACACCATGCTCATGGACCTTGTTATTTCACTGTGCTGGTCAGCGTAACCTTTTACTGTGGATGTTTTTAAACACAAGGGAGGATTTACCCTAGCAGGGGAAAAGATGAAGATCTTCCTTGCAAAACTCAGAAAAAGTTGCAATGAAAGCAACAGGGATTGAAGACAATTACGGTATACCTATGCTGACAGGCACAGTCTGTTATAAAAGAAAGAAGAAACCTGAAAAAAAAATCCATTAGGGCTGGATTGGAGCTGCAATTGCAGCTAGGTGGGATGGTCCCAAGCCCAGGGAGCTCTGTGATATCAGTGAGGCTTGCAGGACCCCCCCTCCCTGATCCCCACAGGCAGCCAGGGTGGGGGTGGCAGGGCACAGTCTCTTGCCATGAGCCCTGGGACTTGTTCCCTGAGGGCTCTTTGTGGGCAATAATGGCCCCCACCACTTCCCTGCTTATACTACAGCATATCTAACATTACCCCAGTGGACTGCCAGACCTGGAAACTTGCCTTAATAAAAGAAAAAAACTGAGAGGGAGAACTGCTGATGGCTGCCTGGTGCCTTCTGTAGGTGGAAACAGCAAGATGAAGGTAGGACTGATTGAAGAGTTTGGTGTTTCCATGGATGATCTGATGAAATTCAGTTTTTTGAATATGCCCCAAATTTATGGGTGATTATTATGTCTCTAATGATGCAGACATTTGTCTGTTTGAATATTACCTTCAATCATGCATTAAGAGATACTTATGCCAAGGGAATTATCATTACTGTTAAAAAGAGAATTATTTTATCTTTTTCTTCCAGCAACTTGACTCTATTAAGCTGCATTTGTTCTTATTTAGAAGCTATTTTTCAGATATCCATTTTCAATCTAAGCTAAAAATTCTTTTCACAATTTTCTTTCCAGTTCAGCTAAAAATGACAGTAGCTGACAAAAGCAGACAAATTTCCAGGTAACATTTGTCTGTGTGTTTTTACTAACCCCCTGACTATACTCTTGTTCTCCTGCCTGTTGGTCACTCTGTAGCCATAAGTGTGGGTGAGTTTGCAGAACAGTAAAGGAGGTGAAGTGCATGTATTTTAGTGTAGTACCAGGGCAGATGACCTGGTGCGAGCAGGGTCAGACCTATGCAATCACACAGCATCACTGTGAAGTGCAAATAGGGGGTGGACTACATGCATCTGAGAAGCAGCAGTCAGGATAGAAAATCTCATTTTTTCATTCATTTCAACTTTTTCAGGATTCTACAAGAAAAAAAAATGGTCATGTTACGTGGCAGGAACTTCTGAAAATTTGAAGTGATGTCAACCTAAAGTTGACGTTTACAAACACTCCCAAACACTGGTCATTTTACATGAATGCCATCACACTGACTTTGGTCCTGTGGCTGCAGGCATGGCTGCTGTTTGGGACCGTCTGTGACTTGGGGGATCAGAATGATTCTTCTTCCCTAATGTATCTTCACTGTAAATCAGTGATGTATCCATAGACAGTGAGGGTTGGCGAAGCAGTGTCAGAGGCAGGAGGGAGGAGTGGGAGAGGAGCAGAGCATGGACCTCAGCTGAAGGACTCACCCTTGGATTGGCATTGAGAGGGAGCTCACCTGCAGGCAAGGAAGAGCATGGGGGAAAAAAGGGAGATATCTGAAGAGTATGTTTATGAACTGGAGGTAAGAAACTAAGAAAGAAGCTGATCAAGTGAGTACTGGAATATTAGTATAATTTTCCTTTGAAGAGAATAAAAGTAAGATCTCCCTCTCTGCGATTATCAAGGCAATATGTTAACTGTTATCACAGCTGTGTGGGAAAGGGAGGTGAAGTAGAAAGCTACAAAGACTAGTTATGAAATTTGATTTATTTTTTTCCCTTTCCTGGCTCCCCCTAGACTAGAAGATGATTTCTCTGTCTCATGATTGTCAGATTTGAGTCATGATCTGAACTGCAGAGTTGTCAACACAGCAATTCCTAGTTAGGCCTAGAAAGACAGACAATTTTTCCTTTAATTTAAAGAGGTAAAGATCACAAAGACACCTGGGATATGTCCCCAGAAGCCTAAGCAATGTTGTAGGAAGACTTAGCTGCTTCGTCTAAATTTGTTCTCAGAAGCTAGAGTTTTAAATCCCATCCCAGACAAAAATAAAGCAATAAATCCAGGTCTGTTGCTTGCTGTGGTTTAACCACCAGGCTACTGTATGTCAGGAGAGCAATAGAGAAAGGAATGAACTCAGAGAAGCTCTTTGAAACCTTCCCAGTAGATCTCAGTCTCTGGACCTCAAGGGTTGAAAGCTCATCCATCCATCTTACAGTCCTAAGTTGAGGCTCAAGCTCTGCTCCAAGACCTTGTGTTTGACACTAGCTCTAGACAGCTTTCTCCAGTGTGCTGGGGGCTTTTTGGGTAACACTTTTGAGGAGTCCTCGTATGATATGGAAGCCAGACACCTGCCTTTCTGCTTCAGCCTGGATGCCAGTCTGTGTCCCCTCACCTGTGGGCACTGAGGTTCTTCAGTGGCCTTAGAATGCACCAGCTCAGGTGTGACTCTTCTGTCTTGCTGCTCACTTCTGTCTGGCCTGGATATTTTGTACTCCCATGCTGGCCATTAGTACAGTCTGTTCAGCAAAGACACATTTAGTGAGAATTTAGGCTACGCCATGCGAAGTTTTTGAGCAGTGTTTGTGATTTTTGATCCTCAGAATGAAGCTAACCACAGCTGAGAGGTGTAGGACATGCTGCTAAAGTGCAGTCTGGCATTGCTTGGAAAGGGCACAGACTGTGAAAGGAGCCTCCCACCTTTATTTTCCTTTGTGCCGTTGGACAAATCTCCCATGTTCTCTCGCAGGCCAGGATGTCCACTTGCTAGTGTTCCCACAGTGCAGACTGCTTTACCAAGGCTAAGGAAGACATAGGTCCATGAATTACCTTACCAGCTCCATAACAGGCAATCAGCTGGAAACATGTACCCCATACACTCTGGGAAGTGAATAGGCCCCCTTTCTCCACTTTGCTTTGCACAATACCACTTGGCCATGTATAACTGCATGAATTCCCAGCTCAGGTCCGTGGTAGACGCTAAACAGAGAGCTCACTAGGTTCCTGCTTGTGTGTGTTTTGCTAGTCTTCCATAATATACCACATAATATACCACAGAGGTTTGATGATATCCAGGAAAAAGTACATCTAAGAAATTAGTTATCATTGTGCCATTCATTCATTTGCTCTGGAGCTGTTCTCATCCATGCAAAACTTTCATTAGCTTTAATGAAGCTCTCTGAAAATTCTTCGGCCACGGTCTCTTATTCACCACTACGGCTCCAGCAGGAAGGGGAGTCCCTCAGCTTGACTTGGCTAATCTGGACAGCCATCCTTAATCTGCTGAGATGATTCCTCTAATTTAAAATAAAATAAAAATATGCTACTTCAAAATGTCTCCACCTCATCAGCATGAAACACGAACTACTGTGATAGCAGTGACAAGAAATTATTTTTTTGAGGTTGCTCACTTTAAAAGACATGATGTTTCTTTGAAAGCTGCTGACATGTTTGAAATGTTAGTAATGGTCCCATTGGAAGGTAGATTAGAAAGTGAAGATGAAAATGCTTAGAGAGCAAGTAAACGTTATTTATTATATAATTCTAGTTACAGCTTTTTATCTGCATGCTGTTAGCTTCTTTTAAGATATTACAGATAACTCCCTAAATGCTTTCACATCCTCTATTGGGCTTCTTGTGGTACAGAAAGCTCATACCTGCTATAGGCAGCGAAGCTGAATATCGCTGTGGTTTAAAGTTGTGGTTGCCTCTGCCCAAAATGTAGCTACATTTTTTACTACACCCCAGCAGTAATGCAACCCCCTGAACAGTGCAAACTGTCTGACCTTTCTAGAAGGGTTGATTTTTCTTTACCAAGGTCTTGAAGTCAAACTGACATATATTGTAAGTGTGATGAGTCCATGCCATGGCTTTTAGAAACATATGAATGTAATAATTTGATTAAGGGCTTGAGCATATATTGAATCTTACAAGCTGTAGATAACTTTACTATCACAAGATAATATCCTGAGCTGGTGATAGGTTACTTCAAAATCTGTTTCTTCTGCTCGCCTTCTGCAGGAGTTTAACTGGTTACTCTATGTTGCTCTCAGCAAGACGGGTGCCTGTCTAAGAGATGAATCATCTCCTTTGCTTTCAGGCTTTTGATTTATGCCCCATTGGAGCTTCTCTGGAGGATGGCAACAGCTTTATTCCTAGGGAGCAGCCTGAATTGTGTACTTATGAAATCACCAGGGAACTTTTAAAATAATATTGTAGTTTCTTTAGTGTTTCATGTTTCTATGTACAGATCCTCTCAGAGTCTTCCAGATTGCTCCTGGTGCTCTTCACCTTTTTTTTATTATTATATCCACCCCTCTTTTATTCCACTTAAGAACAAAATGCTCATCAGGCTTTTTTGATTTATGTCAGGATGATGCCTCTCTTTTTATTCTCTGAAGGCAAATGCCTTGTCAGTATTCTCTGTTTTGCTCTCCATTGAGTATCTTGCTGGCCTGACCTGTGCTTTGCAGCTCCTGAGCTAAGCAGAGCTGCAGTTCAGGGTCTGGTGAAGAGCTCTTTCCACTCATGCTTGTCAAATTGAAAGTAATTTTTGGAGTGCTGAACTTGGGAACTTTGGCATTTTCTTTCTCTCTTGGTTTTTTTGCTAGTTCAAAATGAGTCATCTCCTGCCACTTGACGATCACAAAGAATTAAGGCAGCCGTTTTCTGATAGGGAGCTTGAGTACAGTTTGGAAAACATGGTGAACTAGAGGGTGGCTCTCGTCAGCCTAGAAGTGCAGCGCTGTGCTTGGACAAATGGCTTTGCCCTGTGGCTGGTCACTGGGGCTTTGGCTGTTGGTTTGGCAGGTACATGGAAGTGTCTAAGAAAAGTAATTTTATTGTCAGTGGGCTTTGTGACACACAGGAATCTGTGTAGCCAGTGGAAACTTTTTAGGGGCCAGCAAAGGAAAACATTGACAAGTGGAACCCAGAAATCTTTATTCTGTTTTCCTACTCCATATTGGAAAAAAAAAAAAAAACAAACCCAAACCAAACAAAAAAACCCAGGAAGTTTTACGTAATATTTTGCTGAGAGATAGTGATGTTATGCACAAGCACTGTCTCACAAAAGTGGGGAACTTGGACCTATAACCCAAATGCAAGAACTCATCATGGTGCTCTGCAGTAAGAAATGACAAAGAAATTAGAAACTGCTCATCAGGAGTGGTTCTTGGCTTGCCCCTACTCCCAAACTCTACCTGTGATGTTTTTGGGAGACTGCAAGTCAGCATGGGCCAAAACTGATCCAGAAACTTCTATAGTGATTTAACGCTATAGACAATTGTTAGGCTAGAGTGCCCAGGCAAGTTTCCTTCTGATTTACAGGCTCAGGCTTAACCACCAGAGATCACAGGGAATTTTACTAATGTTTGGACATCTATCATCATCACCGAGATATTTCTCTGTGCACCTCTGTTGCCACCTCTGGGCCCCTGACCCATGTAGGATTTGCAGGGGGAGCATCTCCAACAGCAGCACATGGCTGGTTGCCATGGGATGTGTGCATGGAGACAGTGCAGCCGTGAGGCTTCCCTGCCATGGACCAGGAGCACAGGCAGCAGTGGCAGAGGGAGCAGCTCTGGTTGCACCCTTGGTCTCACCAGCAGCTACACGGTGGAACCATACACAGGAGCAGCCTGTTTGCTGTGAAGTATGGCAGGAGGTTTCCACTAGAGACCAGGCAGCTGGTACAAACATCACCTATTAGAATTTCAATTGAAATGCAAATTCTGACTCTGTAGTAAGGGTGCAAATTAGACAGAGGGTTGTACAAGACTTGCATGTAGATATTCATGAATGTTAGGCTTTGGATGAGAGCTGAATAAATACTGACTTAAGAATAGACTTAGTGGCTAAAATCTTTACCAATGAGAGGGGCAAGGTGACGGTGTCCTCCTGAGTTAGGTTTAACCTGCTACTCTTCTGCAGTGAAAAGAGAGATATACAGTAAGGGAGACATTTATCTCCTTCACTGGCACAACAGACTTGTATCCTCTCAGCTGATCTGAAAGGTAGTTTTCAACACTCAATAAATTTTGCTTTGTTTTATTATTTTAATAGTGGTCTTGGGCTAAACTGCAGCATTTACCATCTTTTACACAGTTTTTGTTTTGCAGCATGTGGGGAATGTACTGATGTTGAATTTAATTCTAAAGTACAGGAGAGTGATTCCAGAAATGACTTGTTGCCACATTATGTAGTAATTGAGTGTGCTTTGGGAGTTGAATTCAAGCCTTTGTAGGTAAGAAATTGTCGAACTTCATGCACATTGATTACATGCTATAAAATGTCTTATGAACTGATAGAAAAATATGTTTTTCTCTGGCAGCTGTAATATTACATAAAATCAGTTCCAGATACCTGGCTTTTACATCTGAAGTAGCTTCAAATTTCAACCCACAAAGTAGCCCATGAATTTTAACTCTATTAGCGAGACATGTCCATGTATTCTAAACCTACTACACTCAAATATTTTACTTATTTTATTAGTGTTCACTGAAAATTACAGTGATAGTAAAAACTGGATTTTTCTAGCTGTGAAAACAATACTAATTATTCAATTGCCAAATTGATTTAAAAGCACATTTAGATGAATGTTGTAAGTAGAATGAGTGGGTTTTTTCTAAAAAGCACAAAAGCTGTGCACTGGATAGTCTGTTTATCTGTGCTTATAATGGCCATAATTACCATTACACTTTAGTGTCTGCCTTTCACAGAATCAACAGAGATTGATTAAGAATCAACAGAAATATCCAGGAAGAAAAAACCTGGAGTCTAGATAAAGTCTATACTTACTTGAAGAAAACAGCACCTGGAAGCAATAATTTATATTTGTACCATCTTTTCTGACTGGAAGGGTCTGCAAACATTTTACAAATTAAGTCAAATGATTTTCAAAACATAATACAGGCTATTTGTATGTTACCATCAGAAGAAACCATATATACAGATTGATTGTATGCTATGAATAGCAGTAATAACACTGACACAGCATCTCTAGCCATGAAACAAATACTAATTAATGTAAATTGCAAAGGGAAAAAAATGGAGTAATATTTTCTTCATCATAGCCTTTCATACTATTATCTATACTTGAAAAGAAAACTTTAGTTAGCTGCCCCTAAAGTGACATTAGACAATGCATTGAAGGTACAGCATCTTGATTCTGCATGTATGTAATTTAAGATAACACAGAAACATTTACGAAAGACACTTCTGATAATCTGCACTGCTGACAACAGGTGACAGCTAAAATCTTTGCTGTGTTCTGTGCAGCTCTTGTGCCTCCACCTCCATGCCCTGCTTCCACCTGCCCAGTGGCTGCCTGGCCCTGTCCAGAGGCTGCCAGGGCACTGGAGGAGAGGCAGGAGTCGGGCATCCCCTCTCCCAGCTCGTCTCACCATGGCTGGGCCAGAGCTGTCAATTCACAGGGAAAGATCCTGCTTGGATTGGGATGGGAGCTCCTACAGGGTCTGTTCAAGCATGGGAATGGCTGTAGCTCATGCAAGTTCTGGTGAGCAATAATCAGTTGGTCTCTGTAGGTTTGATCATAGGCAAATCCCTAAAAAGGGGCTGTACCTCTTCAGTTGTATGGTTGCCTATACTTACTACACGAGTATCCCATTTTGAGGCAGTTTTAGCACAAAAAAAGGCTCACTTTTGCCTAGCAGGGCTCATCTTCCTGGCTACCCTATAGCAAAGGGTGGGGAGGACTCCCCAGGACAGGAAAATGGTGGCAGGCAGTCAGCAGGCAGCCCCAGGACTGTTGCACAGCTTTTATAGATATCTCTTAGTGCCTTGGCAAGGCTGTAAGTCTTTTCCTCCTATGAGCCTCCTTTACCAACAGAGGAGTTTCAGTACTTCACATCTCAGCATAAAATTTACATTTCTTCCTGGGGGTGTAAAGGACCAGGATTTATCACCGTTATAGTGACTTAAACCCAGGGCCAATGTATGCAAACTTAAATAGGCACAATAACAGTCAGAGTCTCACCAGAATTTAAAGGACTATTTCGGCTTAGGAAAATACTACTTTTTCATCTTGTCAATCTAAAATTTAATTATGTGACTGTGGAAACAAAGCCCTGAATCCAGCCCTGGTTACATCTGGGACAATACTTTTGGTGGGAAGCAATACTTTTGGTGGGAAGCAGCATAACGAAGTGGTGAATTTACCACCGTGACAGCCAGGTATTACTTATTTTTCTCAGTCTTCTGCAAACTGCACACATTCCTCTGCTATGCAGCCTGATATTCCTGACAAAAAGTGATTAAAAGTGTCACTCCAGCAACCCTGGTGCCTCTGACAAAATAGGCAATTTCAAGATAGACAGGGGAAGAATAATTTAGAGAATTCATAGGTTAATTTCTTTTCCTGTTTGTCATATCTTTCTATTTAAAATAAATTTGTGTAAACTGTAAAATAGGAAGGTGATCATTAGATTACTGAGCAGGGGGAACAGAAATTTGACTGAGGCAAATTTGATCTCTGCATGAGCCTTGTCACAAAAAGCTGGCACTTGAGTTCACTTACTTAGAGATGAGCTCAAACCATAACATTTTAAAATTACTTTGAATTATTTGAAAACTATGAATTTCAAAATCTCTCTGCCTGCAGCACTGAGGCAAGACCTTTTTCTGGTGCTCAGATGCTGACAGAGGAATCCTTTTTCAAAGATTCTCATGGCCCAACTCACCATACTAATTTCATGTCAAAATCTAGCCACTTCTGTTATTACTCAAATGCATTTCAGGATCTCTTGAAAAGCCTGTCCTTTATCACTAGTACTTAGAAAAAAAAAATCTGGCAAATTAAACATTGCCAGTTGCTAGTGTCAGTCTGTGAGCAGTGGATGAAGTGGGCACAAGAAGTGCATGTCCAGGTGGGTCTGGGACTCTGAATGAGAGGAAAAAATTTTAAAACTAGCCCTAGTTTTTCTTATACTGGCAGAAGAATGACTTTAGACTTTATGAGCAGTAAACCTCAGGGTGCTGCCCTAATTTTAGGGGTACACTTCATTCCTCTCTTTTTGTTACACTCCCAAAATTTTGCTCTTTTTTTCTCTGAAGTTCTTCAGTCATTCAGATAGTTTAGCAGCTGGCAAAGTGCCACTGCTGAGTGAAGGTAACTCTCAATATTCACCAGTTATTCACAACACTCATCAACGTGAGGGCTTTTTACGCTGCCCTCTTGTAGGTAAAGAATAATCTAGTGGACACAAGATGATTTTACTGGCTGGTAGGTTGGTATGTAACAGAGATGCTGTAGTAGGAGGTTGCTATACCTATGATAGTTGACACCACCACCACCCCTCTCCCTGCCGATATGCCCAGTGTTCACTGGTGTTGCCAGGACTCTGCTTGTCATGCACAGGATGCTCTTGTTCCTTGTCTGGGATGTGGATGCTGCCAGCACGTCCAAGTGTATGGGTGTTTGGCACTTCTCTCCCTCCATCTGTAAGCATTTATTCAGAGCCTGTTACAGTACTTTTGGAGGCTTAAACCCCAGCTAAATTCTCTGTGATGTGTCAGTAGCTCCATTGACCTCAGCAACGTTGTAAATGCTTCTAAATAGTCAAGACTATGGGCATAAATCAGATATTCCAGGAGGAGTACCATGTTTGACAAACAAGAGATGATGGCAGCCACCTAGCGCTCCTGCAGCTGCTGTGGAGAATGAGTTTAGTGAGTGATGTGTGGTTGGCTGTAGGATGAGCTAGATAAGATGATCCCATAGGAGATGCTGCCTGGCTGGCTTAGTCACATATGAGCTCCTGAGCCAGCACAGCTTTGCTGCCAGTGAGGTGGCAGCCTAAGGATGGGAGTTAAGTTTTAACTGCCCAGGAGTGAGACATGAGCCACGAAGTGTGGATTGGCCACAGCTGCACTGCAAAATGCCTTTTATAACAGTATTAACAGAAAGAAATGACAGTACAGAGAGAGAAGGTACCTCCCATCCCCAGTGTCACTGGTGCTGAAGTGTATTCTGTCTCTGAATGTCATTAACAATTTAGCATGTAATAATATAACTTCATCAGACGTTTCTAGAGCCCAAGAGCAAATTATCGCAGGGTTTACCTGACAAAAAGTAGGTTAGGGATGTTAGAGGTCTTCTCTCTCCCTGTTTGTGTGTGTATGCTCCCACTTAAGAGTGGGGGCAGAACCATGCATAGTCTTTTCTGCCTCGAGCACACTACTGCCACAGAGCAGACTATGTTGCATTTGGTTTTATCCTGTTGCTCAGAAGCACTCTGATTTACTTTGGCTGTGATAGGCATGGCCAGCTTCCATGCCTCTTCTCTGCCTCCTCTGACAATCTTTGTAACAGAAAGAGTAATCAGATTCTCCCATGCCTCCAGTGCCTTCTCTGACAGGAGAAAAAGACCTTCAGAAGATGAGCAGAGATGAGAGTAGCTCCTTGGGAGTCTGTTGTGCTGGTTCAGCCATCATTATTTTATGCTGCCGTCTGTTGCCTGATCACACAGGCCAACACTGAACTCAGCAACATCCCCTCAGAAGTCTTCTTTCAGATAGTCCTGCCACAGGTTCCTGTGGGCCCAGCTCCTCCACTGCCCACTGTGGTGCCTGCAGCACCTGCTGGACACAAATGGCAGAGAGGGCTCCCTCAGTGGCCCTTCACATGGAAGGACACCACCAAGAGAGCTCAGCAAGATGCAGCCAGCCCCAACAGAAGCCACACCCAACAGGAAGCTCTTCTAACTAATTGGCTCCTGGTTAATACAATCCTGGCCTTGCCCACCACCCCAACCATGACCACCTGGGTGAGGACAGAGCCACAGAGACACAGGTGGGCCAGATTCTGCCTCTGGAACATGAAGCCAACAGAAAAAACAAAACATTCTGCTCTGTTGTGACTCAGCCACAGGTCAACTCCAACTTGGGGCCCATAACTTAGGCCCCAGCACTTCAGAGTCCTGCTGCTCTGCTCTCAGAGGAGGATAAGCAGGGTTTGCAGATGGGTCCCCAAGTTTTCCCAGCCTCCCTGCAGGCATGTTTCACTGTTTTCCATCATGGAAGCTCATAAAAGCACTACTGCACTGCTTGTCGTGTGGTGTTAGCCAGCACCATGGTGACGCCTGAGATACTGAGAGAGGTCATGGGCTGTAGCTCACCCTTGATATAGACAATATGACTGTTACTAAGCTGATGTAAGCATGCTGTTGAAAGGTGATCTTTAGAACATACTTTACAAGGTATTTCTCTTCCAAAAGATATCTATTTAAGGTAAAGCACTAACTACTGGAAGTAGATAGTCAGCTATTTGAAGCTGATTAGCTCTGCTAATGAAAGAACTAATCAGTGCATGACAATCTGCCATTGGAATGATCTCCCCAGGGAAGTGGTGAATTGCCCAGCACTGGCCGCTTTCAAGATTCGGCTGGACACGGTGCTGGGCTGTCTTGTCTAGACCATGATTTTGCCAAGAAATGTTGGATCAGATGATCCTTGAGGTCCCTTCCAACCTGCTATTCTAGGATTGTATGATTCTAATATTCTGCAACTGTGCAGTGTTTATTGTGAAGCAGATATTGGGATTTGGAATATATATTGAATAGCCTCCATTTCTTGTTTATTTTCAGCTTGGTATTTGTGGCTTGTGTATGTTATCATGACTCATTTGGGAAGATTAAACTTGCACCTACCAGGTTCCTAATGCACAGCAAGGTGCCTTGATAGTTCTCCATGGTTGATGGTAGAGTTCACTCCTTCATTTAACCACACTGCCTTAATGAGGAACACATTTACAGCACCCATTGGTCCCTTTTTTTCTGCATGGCTTTGTCAGTCCCATTCCAGAACATAAACACAAATTGCTGCTTCACTAAAGTTGAGCTAAAAGAATAAAATTATTCAGCAGCAATTTTTTTTTTTTTTTTTTTTTCTGCATGGCTTTAAAACACAGTGTAGTTGAGTGTTGTGGCTTTTTTACGTTGTAGGGTTCAGACGTAATTAGTAGAGACTTTCCAAATCGATATGTAGAGCATTATAAATTTTAGATGCTAATTAAAACATTTTTCCTATTCCCATTGATTTCCTTTCTTTGACTTTTTCCATCACAGTCAAGAGGAACGCTGTTAAACCCTGTCTCTGTGGATAACATACAGATGAGAGCAGCTAGCTGCGTTTGAAGCAGTGTTAGCTAGAAGTGATACAATCAGTATGGCTATGGCTAACTTTTCCTCTGATGCACTGCAAAAAATATTTCAAGGTAACAGAAGTGCCGAGCAAGTGAAAAAAAGATCATCACTACAGCGTGCTCCTGCTGGAGACAGAAATACATGGAGAGGGGATTTTCTGGGTGAAGTCACTCAAAAATTCAACAATTACATCATGTATTCTGTCACTTAAGAAATTGTGCTGAAAGTCTTTGATTACAACATGGAAAAAGAGAAAAGGATGAAAGATTAAGGGTGCTGAAACCCAGGTTATTCTACACGGTGGCTGGAGAGTTCCCTGTTTGCAGCTGTCTCCCAGACAGGACAACAGGATCTGGGGGCACTTCAAAGAGTAATTGTCACTACATTCCTGCTCACTATGTGGTTTTTGGCTGTTCATAGTCTTGTGATACTGTTGGCCTTATCCTGCCTTGCACCATATTGCCAATCATTTACTCCAGAAGTTTGAAGGACCAAGTGCCAGAAGAACGTTGCACAAGGGTGTGGACCACCCTAATGCCTTGCCGGAGAGGGATTAATTACAACTAAACAACCTTTGTACAATTCATTCCTTAGCATAACCCAGAGAATAATCTTCCCCAGCTCCCACAGCCATCTGGTCTACTGTTGTGCTATCTTTACTGTGGTAGGAAAAATTCAGATTGCAATTGCAATTGCACCCCACTAGTTCTTGTTTCATCCAGCACAAGCACAGCTAATGCCCTCCCTTTCTGCAGTAGCCTGTTGCATATACAGGTTTTCTCAGTGTGTTGAGTTTCTTTATGCTGAGCTCTGGTTCTTTCATTCTTTCTTCAGAGGCTGATGTGTGCAGGCACCTTAAAACCTTGCATGTAGTGGTTTCATTTTGCATCAGCACAGCTTTGTTTTGTGATCTGTCAGACTGAACTGCACTTCATTGTGAACCCTGAGTAGCAGCTCAAACAATTGTGGTGGGCTTGAAGTCTAGGTGAAAAATGTGTAAATCACAATTCTCATCAAAAGCCTGCAGGGCTGCAGTTCTGAAAAACATGGCCTGCACAAACCCAATCCCTAACCTTCTGTGGTCAGCTGACAGAAAGCAGAAAACCATGTAAGTGATAGCCAGTACAAGGAGAGGGCTGCAACTGTGTGAGGAGGGAAGGTGCTGTGGGAATCATGCTTAAAAGAAGAAGGTGGGACTAAGGAAAAGGATGTTCTCCAAGGGCTGGTGTCATTTTGAACTGGATTCAACAGGTAGGCTGAAAAATGTAATTTTCCTCAGTGGTTCCCCTGAAAACATCCATCAAGAACAGGGATTTTGGCCTGGTCAGGCAGGCTGTGAGCCCCTGCTGAGCACCTGTAAAGCTATTTGGCCAGTTCAAACATGGAGACCAGTTCCAGTTTGTGTAAAATATAGTGGATTTTGCTTTGGAGAACTAAATTACAAATTGTTTTACTACATCTGAGCCATCTCATCATGTGTAAACCTAGGCTCTAGCTGTGAAACCCCAAAGACTCTGAAATGTTGTCACACACTTTTTTCTATAAACATTGTGCTACAATATATAAAAAGAGGCAGGCATCAATAGATTAATATGACTCCCCATTCTACTGCCAATATAAACTAAGAAATATAGAAAGAACCTCACTACTTCAGTATTAACAAGATCATAAAAATTCATGAGGTATTCAAAGCTGCTAGTTAAGATCTATGAAAATTTCTGAATATGCTTTATATAGGACTAGACTGAAAATAACTCATGAAAACTTACTTTCAGAGGCTTTTTAAGCTGCTCTACGTTCCGCAAGAGCTATGATTTGCAGCCTATTATTATTTGGCACTAGATTTGCACAGACAGCTCACATGGAAGTACACTGATAGTTATTACAAACTTTGCTTCAGTAACTGGGAATGAATGTAGAAAAAATCCAAACCAGCAGGGAGCTGCAATCCCTCCTTGCTAATTGTGCACAGTTGCATTTATATTTCAAGGACTAGATTCCAGTGATGGTTTATAGAACTTCTCCTTTCTATCATCTAAAGAAAGCAAATCACTAAACTCTTGACAGATACATAAATAATTTGATTTTAAAATCTGTGAACTGGTCTGGAGAAGTGCTTCAGTTTGTGCAATTTAATGAAGTCATACTTAATCCAATGTGTGCAAGGACATACAGTTTACTGAATTTTATGGAGTACTAATATTAGAATGTGGAATTATTTTTTTTAAACCTGTAGGGCACAAGAAGTTGTATTTATATATATAAACATACATATATAATGAACTCTGCACATGAAAACAGATGTATAGTTTAATTATTGCCCTAGTGTACATATGATTTCCATTATTCTGGGAATGGATTTAGTAATTGAATGCAATTACTACAATGACAGGCCATTTTTGTAGACATTCTCTGTTTTGAAAAAGATCCCTGCATTTGTAATTTTGGAAATTAATCACATAGCTGCACTATTAACCCAAGTGCAAGACTTTTCTTGAGTCTGAGGTGCACATCTCTCTGTGCAGAACTGTTACTTGAATATTTTGTAGAAGAAAAATCTGGAGACAGCAATTATCTGAAAATAACTATTAAAAATAATGAAATACTATCATAACAACAGAAGGCATTTAAAATTCATGAGCATACCTCATACTCTACTGAATGTATACAAGGAATAACTGACTAATATCTAGCTGTCTAATGTATGTTTTGTCTTCTGTTTTACACGCAGGACCATTAGTCACTGTAGAGACAAGAACTGTATTTGCTCCACCAAATTAAGTGAGGTCTAACCAAACTGGTATATGATTGCAGTGTTATTGTCAGTGGACTATCACACCTGAAGATACACAAACTTTTGACCATTACACATCTCTTTTTTTTTTTTTCAAGAAGTGATTTTTTCCTTGAGCTAGAAATGTATGCTGGCTTTTATGCTATGTGTTAAGTCTAATGTGCTAAGGATGCACCTTAGGTCAGAGGGTTGGCCGGCAGAGCCTAGCTGGTCAGAGCTTGGCATTTAGCTGCTATTTCTGCTTCTCACATCTTCTTCACAGTTTGGTTTTTTGTCTGGGAAGCTGTTGGAAACAGAAGCAAAGTGCAGTGAGGTAGAGTGGTGCTGCTCCTTCTCCTGACAAGTGGTAGGAGCTCTGCAGCCCCTAGAGCTGTCCTGAAGGTGAGAGGTGAGATGCCTCCTTCCAGGACAGAGGTAGCTGTTGAAAGGGGGACTCTTCCAGCCCCAGCATCTCTGTGGACCTTTATGACACTTGTTTGTGCTGCTTCCTCCTTGTTCTCCTATAGCCCCCAGGTAAATCCAGTTGACAAAAAGATAGACTTTGAAAGGAACTGTGAAGATCTTATTTCATGAGGTATTAAATAAATACAACACAAGGTTATTTTTTGGTTTTATAATGCAAAAGAATCTGATCTCCCAGGTGTCTGCAGCTTAGAAAGAGACAAGGGCTGGAGTTCCTTTGCTATGAAAGACGTATATACAAATGAAGAGACCACCAAAAATACAGAATAAAGCAGCTCTTGAGTTTCATAAATATGAAGCACAAAAAGTCATAGAGCGACTAAGCATTTATCATGTATCATCTCAGTAAGTTGTAAGGTTTTTGTCCTTTAAGTAACTGTTAAAGGACTAAACCAAGCACTTCTGCCAGCCTGAGGCTGGATCTTGGAGCTGCTGCCAGCAGTGACAATGTGTAGGAACTCAGTCCAACCCAATCACTTGTAAGGAGGGCAGATTGTGTGCTGGTCAAGTTGTGTATGTAGGTCAGATGAAAAATTACAGATAAATGCCCAGGGCAAATCTGTTCATTGGACTAATTCTTACAGAGCAGTTTCTCAAAGCAGGGAGCAAATTGCAGGGGTGGTTTTAATTTCACTCTTCTTAGGTGGTAGCAGTACTGTTTTGCTTAGCTCCATAATAAATCAATAGGACCACAGAAGGGGGAGATTTGTAATACCTGCTGTATCTTCTGTTTACTGAACAAGCATCCAGTCCTGCTAATTTTTAACCTTCTGACTAGCCCTCATTTATCGTGGTAATCAATCACTTTCACACCGCCGCAGGCATTTATGTGAATATTCAATGCTGTGTAAAAGTTTTGAGTGAAATCCTGGCTTGCAATGGAAGGGAAGGGTAAAATGCTACTTAGCTGCCTTCAGGATAATGCTCATCATTACTTACTTCAGATCCCATCTACAATATTTAATGATAAAACCTCTCCAGAAACTATGGCCTGGGACTCCAGAGCTGTATGGCTTTTATAATTGACTATTTTGTCTTTTTTTTAAAATAATGAAGTAGGAGCAACCTAAAAGATATCTCATTATCATGTGGGGCAGGAAAGAGCTTTTTACTGTTGATCTGGTGGAGCTGTTCGTTGTATAATTGATCAAAAGTGGCCATCAAATAGGCATTCATGATCTAATATTGTGTCGAAGAAAGTATTGCCAACATCTTTCATTTGAAAGAAAAAAGAAATGTCATTGCCTTCAAAATCTTATTTTGAAGTAGTCTTGAGTAGTTTAATGAGAGTGAAAGCATGTATGATGTGTTACAATTTTCTGTAACTTCTAAATTTAAAAAAAAAAAAGTCTTAGAGCTGCGAACGATTTCACATTCCAGAGTGATCATCTCTCCAGCAACCACCTACATCCTGCATCCTACTTCATTTGGACTCCATTTCTTCAAGTTGTTGGTTTGGGCTGCAAAGCTGACCCCATTTAGCAATTAGTTTGAGAATATCTAAGATACCTATTTATTAGGCTTTTTAGATTTTAAATAATGGAAGCCAGCTGTCCTAGTTCATAGAAAATACACAACCTTGCCAGATATGCTGATTCTCCTCCTACTGTTGCTGAATTGTTACCATTTTTTTTTCTGTCAGTATTACTAACACTTGTTCCTAATGCTTATCAGCCAAGGCTGTGAGCAATCAGAAGGGGCTGGAACTTGTACCGTGGAATAGCTGTGAAAAGTTGAGTTAAAATATCGCAAAGCTCTTAAAAGAGCAAAAACAGTTCAGCACACAATTTTCCAATGATTGTCACTAGGCATAATGTTCCACTTTTAATCTGAAAATCTCTCTTGTATGGAGAAAGAGTTTGGAGGATTTTTTTGAAACAACTGTGAGAGTTAGGGTCTGATTTATTTGTTTACTGGGTAGTGCTGGGATTTCCCCACTTCTGTTGTATTCTGGGTCAGCTCATAGTGCTTACTGCAGCTAGTAAGAATTATAACAGCATGTCTAAGCAATGATCCAGATAGAGCGTCCTCTTGTCTCCGTAAATTATTTGTACATCTCAAAATAAGGTGAAAGAATGATCTAATGGTCAATTATAGGCTACAGAGCTCCTTCGAGAAATTTCTTATCTCTATTAGCTGTAGCTTTTCCTTTTTTTATTTCTGTTGCCTAATGTAAATTTGAGTTATCAGAAAATTAAATAAAAATTCATTAATGCTAATTTGTGCCAATGAATTCTACAGCTTTAGTCATGCATTTCTGAATTTTCCTGTGACTTTGAAATTTATTTTTAGTTACTCATTGAATAGGTCCTGTGTCAGGTACTGTAAAAAAAAGCCATCCATCTGTCTTGTGTCCTGTATTCCTCAGCCATGTTTCTTCTTAACTCTCATTTTTCCATTAGAAAAATCCAAGTAATTATCACCTGCCTCCTTCTACGCCCCTTTTTAGAGAGGAGGACCAGACTTGCAATGTTACATTTTTCTTGTGATATCCTTTGCTATTCCTTTGGCCCTTTGTTTTCTTCAATTACTGTGAGCAGTGCTTTTATCATTACCTCACAGTAATACCTGAGATGCCTTCCTTTATGTTCTATACTAATTAAATCAACAGCAACAACGTCTAAGCCACTTGGACGATTTCATAGACGTGGATTTCATCTGTTGGAAGCTGCTCAGTCACAAACTCCAAGTCTCTCCTATCTTCCTTGTGGTTGCAGCAGTCATGCCCCCTCTAAAGTCTACCAAAAAAGTTTAGCATTAAAGCCATACCTGTCTGCAAGAGGGCCATGGGTTGTGCAGCAACATCCTTTTACCCTGCCGAGAGGTAACTCCCCTTTCTGCCTCTTAAAACTTTTTAAACTTCTCAGTTGATGAAAATGTAGTTTTTAATGACATGTTGGAGCACCTCATCCTGGACTGTGCCAGCCTCTGAGGCAAAGCACAGTCCATGGCAAGGGAAGGTGGGGATGGAGGAAGGAAAGGGAGAGAGGAGGTGGCAATGAGATCTCCCAACCAAAAGGCTGAGTGATTCTGGCATACAAAATACATCACAGTTTCACTAGATACTGGAAGAGCGTATCTGGCTTAGCCCAGACTGAGTACTATGCTAAAACATCCTGCTTCTGGAAGGTCTTCAATACAAATCTGTTCTCCAGTTGGATGTAAAGAGTTTTAATGTTTTTGCTTGATGCCTCAAAAGAACACCCAAAAGTTGCCATTAAGGATAACTCTTCCATTCATAAATTCTTCTTGCTATATATTTTAATATATAATACACACATATTTTCTTTATATAAAACGTAATTTTTATATATATATGTACACATCTTAGCATAGTAGTCTCCACCAAGCAGTTTAGAAAAGTGCAAAACCAAAAAATCTAAGGCTGGCCAAAAAGGGACAAATCATATCAAACAGACTTTAGTTAACTTTGTTAGTGCAAGTATCTGAGCACCATCTGAGTCTAGTTCACAACCTGACATAATATCCAAACAGACAAATTTATTTTATGTATGAGAATTGAAAGTGGTGAACTGTTTCCGTGGGATAAAATAAAAGTCTCTCTATATATACATATGCATGTATCTAGCCTGTAGAGTTTATTGCAAAGGGATGAAACCATATGACATTTGAATTTAAGTGACTAACTCTTGAACTTATCTTTGAAAATGTCAGCCTCTAGAGAATACTATTTAAATCTTCACCATGTTTGTTTCTCTTAAGTAACTATTGCTTTCCTGTTTTCAAATCTGAACTGTAAAAAATATTTATACAATTAGGTGGAACAAGTCAGAAAGAAAACGTGGAACAAATGTAAAGAGGTGAACATTGCATTTAGCTTGACTGATTTTTTTTAACTGAGAGAAACGAGGAAATGAAACAAAAATAATAGCAGCAAATTTTCTCCTACCCTTACAAGATCATGCTGTTAATGTATCATGTTTCAGGGTCTGACAAGAGTTCTAGTTTACTTTTAACCTTTGGAGAATTATCTTAAGAAAACCAGCAACTCCAGCAGTCTCATGCTTGGTACTCCTCTTTGGTGTATCAACCAGACTGCTACTGCTCCCACTTAAATGAAAAAACCTGAAAACCTATCACCACCCAACCAACCCACCCCGGCCCCAAACTCAGAAGAAAAGCATCAGATTGGTGCTTTTGCAACATCTAAATAATTACATTGTTTTCCTAGACTGAGAAAGCAAGCCACCAATTTACAATCTAAAGAAGATTAAAATATGCAGGGTTTCTTAAGCTTAGAACACTTTATGTATACTGTGCCTTTCTTGGGTATGTTTCTACAGTCGAAGCCACCAGAGGAGATTTTTGTTGACTTCATAAGTCCCTGGATGTAAGTCTCCTGAAAGTTTTTCTTCTATGCTTTTTAAAAATTGAAATCCTAGGTTTAAAAGAATGTGATGGTAGCACAGCTTTAGCAGGAACATCTCAAGAAAGAGCTCAACCATCCACTGTCTGTGTTTTGATTAGGTATGGAAAAAGCAAGGTTAATGCAGCTGAGCTTGCAAGGAAGAGGGTTGTAGTGACTCAGGTTATGCATGATTGCTTATTGAGCTGTGATAACTTGATTAGGAGTCCAAGTACCAAGCTTTGGCCATGAAATTCACCTTTTCACAGGGTTCACTCCCAAATAAAATCACTTGCAGAGAGAATTAAGTTTGGTTTAAACATGAATTTTCTAACAGCTTGAATATTTGCATTAACAAACCTGCTTAGCAGTTTGAGTTGTTTTTGGTGTGGTTTTTTGGGGGTTGGTTTTTTTTTTTTTCATTTTACTCTGAAGATTAAAATTGTTGCATATGGCTGAACTACTCACATCTTCCCCCACTAGAAAGCAGATCCTTGTGGAGTGAAAATTGGCTTCAGAAACTGAAATATGAAATTCAGTTTTTTATACATATTTCAGATCTTAGGTTTTGCATATCTTTGTAGCAGAAATAGTTTTTCAAATGACAACTTCCTGCAAAACAGCCTCACCAGATTCAATAATTCTTATACACATTTAATTACTACTAGCAGTCAGTTTTAATCATTTGCCTCTCGCTGATGTCTGTATTTTTATTTCTAAAGCCCAATAAAAACAGATGAATGAATGAAGTGTGGAATCTGATTTGAGAAACAAAATGTAAATAAGGCTCAAAAACAGTTTCAGGGATGATTTTCTTCCCCATAATTCCCAACCACCCAATTGTAGAGTTCACAATAACTCAGGTCATCCAGACATAGGACTGCACAGTCTTGTGCTGGGACATACAAAACCCCAGGGAATAGTACAATAAGACTTGTACAGCTGTAAAGATTCAGATTTACCCAGAACAAAATCTACAACATTTCCATTTAATTCCAAAGGTTTATTTTGCAATCACTGTGCACAGACATAGTTGATGACACAGGTAACTCACTTGCGGTACTCGTGCAAACACCATCTCACAGTACCTCTCTTTTCCCACAGGAAAAGAGAACCACACAACACTCACTGACAAACACATGAGTTGTAGACAGTTTGATACATTCAACATGAAAAACCAGATGATAAATTGCTGTTATTTTCCACCTTGTCCTCACATTTCTCAAGAAGCTATAGCAGCATAACAATGGAAAAAAACATTATGGAACAAGTTGAAGAACAATACAAAACTCTCGTTAGGGTCAGAGATGAGAAAGTTAATGCAGTACCAGCAGTTCTGAAGTTCCCTCAGAAGCTTCCACAACCCAAGGCAGAGGAGACTGCAGCCACCTTTCCTGGTCAGTGAGCAAAGAACCTAGACACATACGTGTCTGGAGACTGGAATTGCTTTCAACCTGTACCATGGGCTGCACCAAACAACTGGTGAGATGTACAGCCACTGTCCTGTGGCATCCTTGGTCTGTAGCAGCTCTCTTTGCAGCTGCACAGAAAGTGCCTATCTATCTGGAGAGTGCCTGTCTCATGTAGGGTGAGAGACAGGCACATGGGGTTGCAGAAGATAAAAATGCAAACCCCTGTTATTAATGCTGTACAAGCTCCTGTGCTTTGATAGGAAATTCTATCGAGCCACCTCTTTACCAGCACGTTCAGAGCTGGGCTCCAAATGTAAATATAAGCCACAGTAAGATGATTTTCTCTTGCTGCAGAAGTCCAATACAACTGCCGTATCAGGCCAACATGATATTTTATGGAAGTTATCGAATGGCAACATAAATAATGCCTATAACATACATGAATGAACAACACTAAGTGCTAAATTCTTATAATAATAATGGTTTCCAATCTTGCCATCTTGACTCAAATCAGATCACATTGTACCATGTTAGTAGCCCCAGCTGCAAAGTAAAGCAATCCTTAATCTGAATGAGAGGGTCTGAATTTGCCAGTCTTGCCCTGCAGGTAGAAGGGGAAGAATTTCTTACTGAAATTGTTTGGAGGGGTGGCATTCTCACAAATTTTTTTACATAGCCATTCACTTAGCAAGCCTCATGTAACACATGGAATAGGCAACTAAACTGACTGAAAGACATGTTCATTTGCTATATATAATATTACAAGTGGTTATTAGAAAACATTTTTCTTCAGTTTTATCCACAGTATTTGGCTAGTTTCTATCTATGATTATCAGTTCATATAATAATGATTCACTCTGTTTCTTAACAGTAGCACCAATATCATAGATCTGACTTTTCACTCTCATTTCTCTTGCTCACATATTTTCATTTTTTCTTGCCACTTTACCTCTATCCCAGCAAAAGAGCATAAATTCTGGCATAAAGGCTCAGATAAATTTTTCTTCTATTACCCAGTAGTGAATTGCCCTATGAGTTCAGCTTACAATGTAGGCAGTAAATATCCCAAATACAAATAAATCACAGTAGTAACAGCTGAACATTAGGGTCTCTGGTTTTAATTTACAGTGTAGAACAAAACAATAAACAGCTTATTACCTGGGGAACTCTGAAAAAACCCCCACCCAAATACTGGAAAACATTTCTCCATTGTGTATGTATATATAAATATAAATATGAATTGATATTTCTGTATTTGGAAGTATATATATGAATATATGTAAACTTTTTTTTTTCCAAAATGCTCCAAATGTATTAACTTCTGGATCAGTAAATATAACCTGTGGAAGCAGCTGGCTCTACCTACATGCTGCACTTGCTTCTTGTGCCTTACACCTAACTGAGAGCAGCTCTAAGACTTACTGAATTTTCATATAAAACAGCTAACTACTTAATTTAAAAGTGCTTATTACTCCCTCAGCATCCAGGTACCTAGAAGGATCAAGAAAAACCATTATCACAACTACAAACTGGAAAGATGATATTCATAAAAAAAAATGCCACGTGGAAGGGAATGGATCACCCAACCACCGCCAGCCTGCTGAGCCTATCACAAAATTAAGCAGACTCCGAGGACAGTTTTAAAAAGCATTAAATAGTTAAGAAACTTACTAATGTGAACTAGGTCTGGAGCTTCAGAATCTAATGCCCGAATGAAAATTAATGTTTAAATAAGAAATAGGCACCCAAATTCCTTTGGAGAGATCTGAGTGTTAAGAAATGACATTAGGTCTCTGGGAAATCTTGGCTCCTAAGACTTGTTTTTAAAGGAACTTGAAAAGAAAAGCAAAAAAAACCCCAACCAATCAAAAAAAACCCCCAACCCTTACAACACTTGGTACTTGATTTTAATGCTACACCCTACACATGCCATCAGAGTTCTCTCACTTCGCCATAAGATTTAGTTTTCATTTCATATTATATCTTCTATAGCTATTCTTAAAAAATAAAACTAAAAAATACTATATATATTTACACAGAAATGCAGTGCCAGCAAACCCAGAAACTAGAGGCAACTCTATTACTAGTTGATCAGGATTTGCAAGACAGACAAAGAAACCCATCAGGACCCAGACCTCCCCATTTGTGGGAAGGTGGGAGATGTTCAGGCAAAGCAACTGAAAGTCAATATAGCTGGAAGAAGAATGGGAGGTGAGGTGAGTGTCTGGAGTCTTCTTTCAGGTCCTTAATTCTCATATGCAACTTGAATGACGTATTAGGAAATATGGAGAAGTGAAAGCCGGTACCATTTCAGGTTTGCTTGCATTGATGCTTGGCTGACCTCTGTTGGGATCTCCTGCCTTTTCCCAGCCTCCTCCTCTGGTGACTGCACGCACACCTCCCGAGTGCTCAGGGGTGCTCGGCCAGCTGCTGCTCACAACCTTGGCTTCCCATCACCACTTCACTTCTCTGAGTCTATATTCCCCACCTCACTCACCACAGCACCTATTTCACCCCAGTCCAAGAAAACTCTGACTCTTATTTATATAATCAGCTGCCACTACTCCCACCTCTCATTTCCTCAACCACCATTCTAGCTGCTAATGAACTCACCCGTACTCACTTAAAATATGTTCAAGGGGGAAGCAGTTCATATATAAAATACAAGTACTGCACTGCTATAAATTTACTGATTGAAAAGAGCATGTTTTCCCCCATCCCCCTGAAAGAGCATCCTGGGTTTACACAATCCCTTTTTTGGTTTCCCCATTGTCCACCGAAGACGTGAAGTTTGATTCTTGTTCTGCACTTGATTTCCTCTCGCCCGGGCAGTGGTTCATTTCTTGCATTTCTAAAGATATTTTATTTCTTTTGGCAAATGCCTGGCTGATCTCATGAAATGTCTTATTTTTTGTTTCAGGCAGGACAAAAAACAGGTAGGTAGCTCCTGCAAAGCAGATGGCAGCAAACACTAGGAAGCAGTAGGTCTGTAAACCACTCTGCAGATAGAAAACAAAGGAGATGGTCATTACAAAAGGGACAAAATTCATAAGAAAAGCAACATCAGAAATGGTTTAAAAGAAAAAATAGGTGGTATGGGGCAATTTTTAACCAAGCACAGTAAGTGCTGGCATTCATTGCAAATCAGAGTGCTTAGAAGTTCATAAAAATGTATGAATTGTTAGTTCTTCCAACACTGCCTGTGGCCCACCAACGGAAAAGCAGGTTTCTGGCAGCGGCGCACAGATCTGCAATCTGGGAGGTGCTGGGAGACACCAGACTGGGTTCAGGCACCGCGGGTGTGGGGAGAGCAGGTGGCAGCAGGGCTCCTGATACGTGCACAGCTTCCCTGAGTCTTGCACTGCCGTAGTATTTCTGGAAATGAGGCAGATGTTCCACTGGGTTGTTCTGCAAACTGCCTCACAATCTCTAAATACAAAAAATGAGGGATGCTTTTGTGATACTGCACACCTGTACGCAACACACGCGAAACCTGCCACAGGCAGGGCATCTGCATCACAGTACTTGAAGGCTTTGAGATTTCCAAAATAAACAAGAATAAAACCCCAAATGGCATTATGGGAGCTTACAGCAGGAAAACATCCATAAAATGCACTTCTTTCATGCTAGAAACTAGTGTATGAATTAACTGAAAGTGAAGTACAGGTTATATTTGAATGTTTTGGATTTTACTTCACCGCAAAAAAACAAGTACAGACACAAAGAAGTTAATCTATGAAATGATTATAAAGGTTCCAACCAACTAGTACGAGTTGCACTTCACTGAAATGTAAGTACTTCTTGCCTGGTGATTATTAGATCATTTAATAGCTTTCAGTTAGATTTCAACAGAGCAGTTTTGAAAAACATTTGATAATTACAAAGCTGCCAGCTGTGCTTTGATGCATGAGGAAGAGGTTTGGTATCATGGCTCCAGCGGAGCCGCTGCCAGCCTTTGAGGAAACCTCCTTTCCTCCTCTATTGATTTACCTCAGTCTGTGTCCTGAAATCAAATGTCCAATGAACCAATATGTTTGACTTCTTTTATTCACAAGGCTGAATTAAACTAAAAGGGGTATCTCTCACTCCAAAAGCATGGTGACCTTCCCGTGGTGCCTTGCGTGAGGTCATGAACAGTGAATATGAGGAGAGTCGGACCCCTCACCCATTACCCCAGGTGTTGCAAGGTAGAGGTTACTCAGGGGAAAATCACTCAGGACAGAGGAAGCAAACATGGCTTCCTCTGTATACGTATTTACAATTGCCATTAAAGGTTATGAATCTGAAACAATTAAAACAGAGCTAGGCAATGAGGTAAGCCCAACTTTTCACATTTTTCTAATACACTCCCTTTGTTGTTAACTACACCAGTCCTGCACTGCAGGTTGGTTAAGCTCTCTGCTTTGGGGGCTCAGGGTGTATGCAATTCCTAGGAATACCTTTATATTTCACTTGCTCGGTGTACATCATATAGGGCATGGAAAAAGAACATGAATCAATGTGTGGAACAAGAAAGAAAAAAAGTAACAACCCTTTTCTGCAGCAGCTTTTTAATACCACGGCTGATTGCCAGCCTGCCTAGTCACGATGTTTTCCGTGGATAATTCACTACTTAGTCCAGCCCTTTGACTCCTGTCTGTAATAGAAAAAGACAGAAAGTGCAGCCTCTGATATTGACTATGGACTCCTGAGATCATCAAAGCTTTTGTTGTTAAATCCTAGAAGCAGGAACTCCTGAGCAACCTGACAATCACAAGCCAAAGAGCATAAGTGATCAGGGGGGGAAATATTCCACTGTAGGAACAGATACGACTTTCAAGCTTATACAGAAGCAGGAGCAAATGGATTTAGTAGACAGGAAAAAATAACTTCACAGTGCCTCATAAATCATCCTGTCATATTAAGAATTCAAATTTTGCATCTGGATCTTCTGCATTTGAAATTGTTGTTCTGATGATAGGTAGAGCTCCAATCTGGAGCTCTGGATTTTTAAAATCTTCATTGAACTAAATTTTCTCTGTGATGAAAACAAACCATTAATGTCTAGTATGAATAAGCCTGGCCATCAGCTGCATCCTGCAGCCACAACTTTGTCCCAACTTCTTATTCCTGTTTGTTTCTTTGCTGTTCATGATCTAAATTAGAGTTTATTATCTTTGATTCATGCTTCCTTAAATCTTTTCTAATTGAACTGAACACTCTCATGAATGTATATCTTATTTGCAATTATTTTACATAATGTATTTACATTTTTTGGTAATAAACCTGCTCTCCTTAATTTCTGCAGATCCCTTCAGAAGTAGCCTCCAAGGACCTTCCACTGAAGTTCCACAGGCAATAAGCTAAAAATTAAATTTTGTTATAAATTCTGTAAATGGGATTGTGGGAATAGACCAAACTTTGCGCTCCTTGTGTTCAGAAGGATTAGCACAATGGAGCCTAATTCCCAAACAGAAACACTTGCAGGGGGGATCACAAAATGCCCTTTTCTCATCAGCTGGTCTTCAGTCATAATATGTCCTTAAAGCTGGTTATTATTTTACATACACAGGAAAAGAAACACTCGTATTCATAAGCCTTTCGTAACTCATTCAGAGTTCAACTCGTATCACACAAACCTTCATTTGGCACAGAAGAACATCACGTGTGAATTAAATTGCTCATTATAATCACAAAACCTTCTGCCTGCACAGCACACTGATAAAGGATGTAGGACAGAAGTACAGGGTAAAGCAGAAGGAAAACCCCAAACTCTTAACTCAGTAGAAACCCTTAGTGGGACATGGGTGGCATACAGCTTAGACTTGAGGTTAAATTCATTTTTATGTATTTCTGATGTATTCTGAATGGCCTGGTGCTAGAGGAAAGATCTGAGAGGTGCAACAATTAATAGATTTGCCACAGCATATCTGCATCAAGGGATGCAGAAGGTAGAATAATGTGTTGGGAAAACAGTAAATGCTGAGTTAGATGACAGATCTAACAGGAAAATGGATCTGTGTTTTTTTCCATGAAATTACTAAACTTACTTTTATTTATATTATATATCATTTATATTATATCCATTAAGCCTCTCTCATTTATTCTTTGACATCTGTAATCTCCAAATCCATAGTCTCTCTTTGTTGTTTTACTCCTTCCAACTTGCTAGGGACAAGACATCTATAAAAGACTGAAGCTGCCACACTAGAACTAAAACCCCTGAGTTTTGCTTACCTTGGGCTGGGGTGGGAGTGAAAAACAGAGGAAGAACTTCAATTAAAGTCTTTGGTGGCAAAGCGCAGATACCCAGCAGCTCTGTGTATTTGGCCCAATAGCCATAGTCTCAAGATCTTTTACTGACGTGTGCATTCTCCATGGTATGAGAATAATGGCAACACATATGATAAAATTTGAAAAGTAAGTATTTCTCTATACTTTTGGACAATATTTCACTAATACATGTGTTGTAAAAACCGAATACTTGTATCCACCTGAAGGGTAGTTTGAGTCTGAATAAAAAATACCATGTCCAAACAGATGGAGGGGATGGTTAAAAGAGGAAAAGGTGGGCAAGGGGAGAAGCAAAACCAAGACAATTCTGAATGGAAATTCTAACTAAATACAGAATAAATTCAAGAAAAGTATGTGGTTTCTGTTATTTCTCAGCTTTCCTATGTAAGGACAGGTTACTTCCTTACACTTAGCTCCTAGCATCAGCAGCATCAACTCCGGCCATGCAGGAGGCACCGTGCAAGCTCCATGCATACCCCCCTACCACACCTACTTGGGCATCTTTTCAGACTGCCTGCATGTACTGCTCTGGTTCAGAACAAGCTGCCATCTTCACCAAGGTGCTTTTCCTCCTCCAACATCAAATAGGCTTGCCGGAGCTTGGAACACATTTCTTTAGCAATACTTGAAGTCAGGCTTTTGCATACAAGGTTGGAAACCAAAAGGTTAGAAGAACAAAGCACTACAATAGTCTGAGCTTTGTAGCTGTTTTCCCCTAACATTTCTTCAGTACACCATCCTGCATGAACATCCAAGGTTCAAAGTTCCCCAAAGTTTCAGGTGGTTTCCTAAACAACAATGGGTCTTGTCTCCTGATAGGCTCATAGATATTTGTTCAGAGTCAAAGTCAGATATGCTAGTGAAGGTACTTAAAAGGCCGCGCTTTCTGTGGCTTATTGAAGGTCACCTGACCTCCCAGGTGCACAGGGAAGGGCAAGAGAAGAAGTAGACACATTTACTGATGCAATCTCCCAAGGAAAGCACCTTGGATACCTACAGCCTGTTCCTAGTTAGTCAGGAAGCTATAAAACCTCTCCAAAACAGGACTGTCATTGGATTTTTCAAGGCTGGTAAGGGCTATTGCAATATGCAATATTTAAAAGTTAAGCATAAACTTTTAAACCCATCACCTTTTATTTTCATACCAGCTTTCTAAGGAGGCTATTTAAAACACAGCATTTCTGAAAATGTCTTGACGGCTGAATCTTGAATTACCCATTTTTATCTTTTCTTTTCTGCAGCTGATCAAGGCTCTGTATTTGTCAAAAAAAGCAAAACCATGGAACAACTAACCTAAGGCACACATGCAATTAACACAAAAAAGAATCAAAGTTGAAGGACTCAGGCAATGCCCCCAGATCAGATCCCAGGCATGGCAAGTAATCAAATCTGACTTTGCAGATGAGATGTTGCTGCATAAGTGAGATGTATGAATAAGTAGATGCACCCCAGCCACATTTTCTTAAGCAAAGATTAACAAACATATTCCCAGCTTGTGTAGGGCTTCTATATATATTAGGCAGAGTGTACAGGCATTTCCTCTGCCTCCCTTTAAATAAAATGATAAAGAATGCTTAGTTTTACCATTATGAACAGACTGAAACTGCCCAGAATGAATGGACAAAAGAGCTCATTTTTTCAAGCTAAAAAGTAAACTGAAACAAAAAAACTGGCATTGAAATGATCAGACTTCTGGTTTTTATTTTTTAAAAGTTAACAATTAGCCACTTCTGAAGTCTGCTAGGTAAGAAGAGTCTTCCTGCTAATAGCTTACATGCTGTGAACATGTGGTCTGGAAAATTATAAAAGTGGTTGAGCAGAACATCATCATGTGCTATTTAACAATAGCTGCTTACTGACTTAACTCATTCTGTAGCAAAGGTTAAATTCTAAGCAGGACTGTGATACTGAAAACAGGAAAATAGATATTCTGGGGCAGACACAGCAAAATAAATGAGCAAATGAACAAATTCTGAATCAGGTTCAGCAAGCTGAACAACTTAATATTTTTAAAACAGAATTTTTGGCTCTTCCCAGCAAATGCCAAAATGTGATTCTGAATTCTCAACTTGCAACGTTACAGCCCCTTCGCACTGGCAATGGATACTTAATTTTGAAGTTGCTGTGAAGATTAGAGTCATGAGATGGTGGTCAAACTGGATTTTGAAGTGCTGAGGACAAATGATAGTGGTTAGATGTCTTACTAAAATGATCAGCAGCAAAACAGTTACTCATGTAGACATTTGACTTTACTTTGCTTCAAATTAATATAACCCACTGAAACAAATGAATGAGAGAGTTTGTGTCCCACACCCTTTGTCCTTCTTCAGTTTCAGACATAATTTAAGGTTCTGCTGAAGGTGCAGAACAATGAAGAAGGACGAAGCACTAAAATGTAATGTGTGAAACGTATTTCCTGAGTAAAAAATAGAGACATTTTCAGACATGAAATGCAATTTCAACCCCAACCCTTACACATTCACTACCTCCTCATAAAAAAGTTAGCAGATCCTTGTATTTTATACTTGAAGTGGGCTGCGTTTAATTAAGAGCATTTTTTCTCACATCTAACCTTCTGATAGCCTACATTTTGTTTTCTCATATTTGAGGGGAACTTTAGCCATTTCCTTTACTACAGTTACTTTATACATCGGATGTATTTGCAAAAGCTTAAAATAGCTTGGCTGAGGGAATCTATGTATTCTGTGTACATCTTTGTTACTGACATTCTTGTACTGCATAATAAAAAATGTCAAGGGGTATTATTACACAGTAAGGAAATAAGGAAAACCAAAAGACAGTCTTGCTGGGTAAATAAATCTGGATGCACAAAAAGGAAAATCTCAAGTGTAAAAGTAAGGAAGAAACAGAGCAGAAGTGCAGGAGAGCCTCCAGTAACAAGTGTAATGACTCAGAATTATTACTTCACAGGCAGAAACAAATTATTTTCTGAAAAGGGGAAAATAAACATACATATAGGTCTTTCCATTGTACTAGTAAGCAATCTGAACTAAGGCTATAAGATTGTAGCACTTATATCCCAGTGGTACTGAGCTCCATCTGGATCACAGACCCAAGCAGGTTATTTTGCAAAACACTTTAGTCTAAAAATAAAATCAAATCAGTTTACCCAATTTCTAGCTGGTGAAAATTTGTACTTTACTTCTTTCAGATGCCTTCTACACTAATGTAGGTAAAAAGCTTATGTGATGAAGACACAAGAAAATTCAAAGAGTACCGTCTCTGAGTTCCTCACTTAAAAACCCAGCCAGTAAAAGCACTCACTATTTGGTGGGCATGTTGCCCACCCAGCTATTTGTTCTCTTTTCCTGCCATCTCAGCGTCTGCCTCTGCCTCTCAGCATCAGCATCTGGCAGCCAAAGTGTCAACCCTGACCTCTACACCAGGGTGCAAGCTCAAAAACTGGGCCCAATCTGGCTGTGATGGGCTGCAATGAGTTGTGTATCTACAGCTGTGTCCTCATTTTATTAGTGTTATGCAGAAAGGTTAGGAAAACATCAGCACTCAACACCAAGGGTTTCTTCATTGAAAAGGTGTTTCCCAGCCATAACTACAGAGGATAGAGGCAGCTCTTCATAAGAAATATTTAAAATTGATCTTCCATCACACATTCTCTATTTACTATATAATCTCCTTTATATCCTTCTTTGCTCATGCTCTTAGACCGTTAATTGTTTTAATTTTGAGAACAATTTTATTAATAGGATTTTTTCAGTTAACTTAAAGGTTTTCCTGCTGTTTGCTATGGCTCAGAATATGCTATCATCTTGCTGGCAGAACCTTCCTGTGAAAACATACACCATTATGGGAGGCATTGATGAGATGTGTGACACAACAGCCCTGAAACCTTCCATCAACTTCTCAGATGTTACTGAAGCCTGCCCTAAGTCTAGTGACTTGTTCATCCATCATAAAAAGCACATAATTTTTCATTGCCAGTGAACCAGACAGGAATTACAGAGGCCATTTCTGTCAGTCGCTTGGTTCCCCAGCCTGAAGAGCACTTATCTATTAGCTTTTTATATAAGTCTTCACTAAGGTCTTCACTCTGGAACCTATAGCACAATATATATCTGCTTTATCAACATGCCCCAATATCCAGTTCCAGGGAAACAATGCAAAAAAGTAGATGATGGAGGACAGATATAACTGCTACAACTTTGTAAAATCAAGCTGTTTTTTCATAACTGGGCAAAACATCCAAACTCCACAGTGACATGTATTAGTCCCTGCAAAAATGATATATTCTACACAGCTTTCTGCCAGAGAGCTGCAAAGTATCTTCCAGATCATTACTATATTGCCTCAGTCTGGCTGCAAAAATACTTCAGGAGTATGATGCCTTCGTACCCATTTTGGGATAAGACAAGTTTCTCCCACGGCTGAAGTAAAAGAGAGGAAAAATCCCTGCAGTCCTCAGGGACTGTATGTAGGCCTGGCAAGACCATGAAAAAGAGGTTCCTTTAATTTCTAAACGACCCTCACTTAAGTCCTTTCTTTTCACTAGGAAACCATAGCAGCAATTCAGTTATTTGTCATTTCAACAGGGAGCTACATCCGTTTCTAGTACAGCCATGCAATTTGAAGACCTCCATCGATCGATGCTTCTAATGACTACTAATGCTTCTTATGATTTAAAAACTCTCTTTCCTTGCTATAGATGTGTAGCCACGTGGTGCCAAAGGTAAAAAAAATCAAACCACAGCTGGGAGTAAAATCAGCTTTCCATGTAGTGGTCCTGTAATTGTAATTGGGTATTCCTCTGCCATCCCATTTGGATTAGGAGGATGAGTTGTTCTGGAAAACTACTGATGGGCTAGAGAAGGGAACCAGAGCAGCAGTAAAGATGCAGCTGGTCTCTGCAGGGCAGAAAGGTGGAAAAGGAGGGCTCTGGGCAGTCAGTTTTGGAAGCTGAGATGAAGCAGCCAGGCCAAAGCACACTCATCAGACTGAAGTCCAATTGAATGAGGATGGCACAGGAGTGAGCAAAGAAGAGTACAAAACAGAGGCAAATGGAAGCTCGTCCAGCTGCTATCACCATAACCCAGGGACAGGGGGGATGTGTGTGGGGGAACAGAGTGAGGAGCAAAGGTAATACAAGAGAGGTGTTTAAAGAATCAAGTAAGAACCTCCAAGAATATTCATGGCAGATAAAAATGATTAATTTCCTTATTTCCTCTCTGGCTTATATCTGCTTCCAGTGTGTTACTGGGAAAGGAAAGCATGTTATCCTACAATGTAGTATAGTATATCCATGCTAAGATTCCAATTTCAATAAAATACATAGCAATTGAAGTATTTCTTCAATATACACTGAATATACAGTGTGACTTTGACAGCAAAAAAAAGACTGCACAGTCTTCTAGAAAGATAAGTTACTGTGACAGAAAACTTCTGGAGAAATCTGCTATGTTGTCCTGCAGTATAATACTAATTTACCATGTAATCTTCAAATGCCTCATAATAATCTAAAAGAAAAAATGAAACATGAAATAAGAATATATCAGCATGTAATGAAAACAGTATGTCATAAAATTAATTGCTAATTATTAATGCTTAGTAATTCTTTGTATTTACACAATGCATTACAAAAAATAAACAGCAACTTTTTCTACATAACATGTAACTTAAGGCCCTACTACACCATCAGATTACAGAAGTGTGTCCCTGCAGATTTATTGGTACTGAAGAGTAACAGTTTAACATAATCCTAGTCTATCGCATCAGAGGTTTTCAAGCCTTTCAGACTGTACTTTTGTGATGCTCCAAGTTTGTTGTCCCCTCTGCCTGCTTCAGCTTATTGCACCTATTTCCACATACATATATATTCCAATTTCTGATTTCCCAAGTGTCTCCATTCTCCACACTGCAGCCCCTCCTCAGCATACCAATTTCTACCAGATATCACTCACTCTTTAATATAGATTTTCAAGCTGAAAGCTCCAGCAAAATCAGGCAAGGCCTCAGATTTTGTTTCCAGCAACATAAAATAAAACAGAAGGTGATAAAATAAAACAGGAGGTGATGCCAAACAGCATCAACAAATAACAATTTTGAGCCTGGCTAAATTACTAAGGGTGTGCCTGTATCCATTTGTGTATGTACACACATTTACAGAATTTGGATTTTGCTCATCTGAGTGCTTCTGTTTATACATGTACCTGTGAGAAGGAGAAAGTAGGAGGCTTATGGACAAGCAAGTATATTTGTTTTTTATGTTATTTAGCCATTCATTATTCTTCTGTTTAAGAAGTTCTTAAATCAAGGTCTGGAATAAATACCCTGTGGTATGATGAACTCCTTATGGTTTGTGAGTGACTTACAGAAACTCCACTGCCTGAAATACACTCACATGAACTCTTCAGCCAACGATTAAAAATTTATCAGTCTGTTCTGTTCAACAGAAGATTAAAAAAAATTTGCAAGAAATAAAGTATCTGATGCCTGAAGGGTGAGGTTAGTTAAATTTAGAACAGAGGTAGATGCAATTTAGACTTCATCACTGAATATCCTATTGAGAAGTAAGAAACCCACTGGAAACCTTCAGTGGTAACTAAGTACTGTACATGTGAAACATTCTCTACTGCAATTAGAAAATACTAATGCAGAAGTCAGTAGGTGATATTTGACAGCTTGTACCTTAAAACAAACAAAAATATATAGGTTCCTCATGTCACATTTGGTTTTTTTTCTTGTAATGAGTCACTACTGCCAAAAGGAAAATGATCTGTTTCCTCTCATTATCCCTAGAAGAAGGAATATATGAAACAGTAATAAGCGTACAGAAGGATGACTAATACAACCTTGAAGGCCTTCAGGTTAGAGATTCCTCAAATTTCTGTGGATGCTTGATTCTCTCCCACATTGTTATGAAATTCACAATGTTTTCTCTGATATGTCAGAGCAGTTTAAGACTTTCTAATCCTTTCGAACTGAAGAAAATAAATGATCTTTTCTCCCTCCTCAGTTCTTCACAGTTAGCCTTTCCTCTCTAAAATCTTTTCTCCAGGTGGAATATTTTTAGATTTGCCTTCTTTAACTCCAAGTTCATTACAATTTTTGCCATTTCTTCCTTGTCATTTTTCTGCATTTTGTAAGGTCATTTAGCCCAAAGCATCATCACAGTAACCGTACTATGCCATCACCATTTCAAAGGAGAGGAGTAATTGCAGTTGTCTTCTACTTGGAGTTTGGATTATTGTGCCACTGCAACCTGCAGCAGCCCTTCTTGCAGTGACACTGATGTATCACAGTAACAACAACAAAAACGAGCTTAAAGGAACCTTAAAGGAGCCCCATACTACGTGTATACTTTATGAGAGACACTGATCTGAAGGCTTTGAAATGTCTATGAACTAGTAGAAAAACAGGAGCACAGCTACCAGTCAATCCATTCCCATTACTAATGCAGCCTCAGTCCTTGACAAACATCTGTCTGCCTTTTATAGACCTCCAGTAATGGACAAGTTACAATTTCTCCACACATTACACAGTTACACTATTCTCATGATTAAAAGGTTTTCTAATATCCTTCTTGATGCAGTTATCGGAGAATGTAACATGCATTCTCTCTGCTTCAGTACCCTTCTTGTTGGTGAAATCAGTGAACAGAAATAGATAAACAAAGAATGAGGAAGCAACGGCAAATGGGTCTGGCAGGCGTGGAAACTTTCTAAACTAAGATGGGTATCAAAGCATCTCCCTGCTAGAGTTATCTAAACTCAATCTTTGCAATGCTTAGTTACTGCAGAGGACCTTGTGCTGGGCCTCATTAAATGTAAACTTCACATTCACTGTAGCAATCAATATAAGAATCAGTTAATTCCAATGGAATTTGATAAAAAGGTTTTATTACACTTCATGAGGGTTGCAGAAGCCTGAAAAGCAAGGCTCCGCTCCTGTCTGACAGGCAGCAAAAGCCATCTGGGATAGGGACACATGCAACTGAAGAGCTGGAGCCTCTGATTGCCATCACTATTCAGCTCTTACCAAATGGGCAGGCTACTGGACATGGTGCAGACAGCAATAGAACAGCATCCTCTTTTTAAAAATACGTACTGCAGTCTCTTAAGTGCTTTATTCTTTCTGTATAACCACAACTTAAAGGAGCATCCCACCACCACTGACATCACCTGACTTTTTGAATGTGTGGTCTCACCTACCATTGAGTACTTCGTGCTCAGTCTTGCAGATCAAGGCAGGATATCAGCATCTGGCAGCTCTGCCCTTGATTACATTAATAAGAGCCTAAGAACATACTACTGGACTAGCAAACATTACCACCTGTGAAGCTGGCTCAAAGTGCCCTGTTGAAAGTGAAACACAGTTTCCAGATGAGCAGGGATGCAAATCTAAGTTTCTCACATTTCAAGACCCTCATTTGAGAAGAGGTGCAAATGCAACCCCAGTTTGGTTTGAAGTGTGGATATGGAAGGAGAGATAAAGCATTGTTGCTCGAGATTGTGTAGTGTTAATATAAAAATGGAACTACAGGCACTAATATCGTTCCTAATAAATCCATATTTAGTCATCAAGCAGCTCAGTGCAGGAAAATAGCTTTGCATATTTCCCAGACTAACACACCCTTCCCACTGACAGTGATAAAGATGCTCTTAAATGACTTTGACCTTAAAGAATACTTATTCTCATGTGTATATATATATATATACACAAACATTCATGCTTTCATAGTGTGGAGTCACTTTCTAGGGAAGAAAGTTAAGATTTGGTATCTGTCAGGCTCTACATGTTGGAATAACAGTCAGCAAACTTAAGCCACATACTCTATTATCTTGGGAAAAACAGAAGCCACATCACCACCACTATAATTAGTCTCATTTTAAAGTGCAAGTATAGCTTAAAAATGCACATTGCCAGGAACGCAGAACACAAAGACGAGACCTTCAAAATTCTCCTTTATGCTGCCTACAAACAGGTAGGCTTTTGATCCTCGTGTAAAAAGCTTGCTTCTTTTTTTAAATCGCTTTGTGAATTCTAGTCAAAAACTAATTAATGCCATGTAAAAAGCTTCTTAGTAACCTGGAGGGTTTATAAAATACCTACAATGTAATTATTGAAAAGAATGCTTCAGCCTAACTCTGCAGATGAACATATGACACATACTCAAATACCTGGAATTACTCACTAAAACTTGCATACTCACTGAAACAGTAACAAAAAAATTTTAAAATATGTATTTCTTTTCCCATCTAGAATTTCCACTTGGTAAAATAAATTATGGAATAAAGTACTAATTATTTTGCTAGGGCTATCCACTCTAGTCAGTAGATTTAATCTGACATATTCAAGTTTGTTATCCTGAGCTGTGATTTAGTTCTGTATCATCATTAATGACATCAGAACAGAGACTAAACTGAGGCACATAAAGAGGAAGCCCCTGGTGACAAGGAAGGCCTCCATGTAATATGTTTTGGTGAAGGTGGACTTCCTGGTCCCCTAGCTGGGGACAGTGCTAGTTTTAACCACAGCATGAAAAGATCTTCACAGTGGTATACTCCTACAGGAAGTAAAAGTAGCATCATCGACACTTATACTCTTATAAAACCAACATTAGTATTTTTCTGAAGAAGAAACTAAAGAAACTGCTTGCTTCACATTGAATTCTGCAGGCCATTAATATCACTGATCTATAATGCATAAGGTGAGAAGTGTCACAGCTACACCTGCACACCTGTGTATCAGGAAGAACCATTTCATAGATTCATAGAATGGTTTGGGTTGGAAGAGACCTTTAAAGGTCATCTAGTCCAACCCTCTTGCAGTGAGCAGGGACATCTTTAAACAGACAAGGTTTCTCAGAGCCCCATCCAACCTGACCTTGAATGTTTCCAGGGACGGGGCCTCCACCACCTCCCTGGGAAATGTGTGCCAGTGTTTTGCCACCCTCACTGTAAAAAATTTCTTCCTATATCTAGTATAAATCTACCCTCTTTTAGTTTAAAACTGTTACCCCTTGTCCTGTCTCAACAGGCCCTGCTAAAAAGATTGTCTCCATCTTTCTTATACACCCCCTTTAAGTACCGAAAAGCTGCAGTAAGATCTCCCAGGCACCTTCTCTTGTCCAGGCTGCACAACCCCAATTCTCCCAGCCTTTCTTCATAGGAAAGGTGTTCCATTCCTCTGATCATTTTTGTAGTGCTCCTCTGAACCCGCTCCAACAGGTCTATCTCTCTTTTGGCTTCATTTGGCTGCTGATTGCTTATTCTGAAACATGAGACAGCTTTAATACAAATGTCTCTACTTCACTATTACAAATATTTTGCGCTCCATCTCATATGTGCACAAAGTTCATATTATACAAAAACTTGAAATGGTCCTGTTTTGATTTATTTTTTCTACACATCTAACTGTACAATCTCCTTTTCTGTCAAGATGATCAGTGGTATCTGAACATTTTGAGAGAAATGGGAGATTGTGCAGTTAGATGTATATATGTCCTATAAACTCTCATAAACTCATCTGTCCCATAGACTCTTCCTGATTAATTTTCTAAATATAGTTTCACAAAGGGACAGTAGAACAGATGCACCTGTTAACATCCAGAAAGCACCCATTTATTAAGATAGAGTGAACATTTGTCATGATTTACCCTATAAAATACACTGTAGAGCAGCAGGAAGTCCCAATTTCTTTTCCAACTTTTTAGTGAATTTTATTCCAACCGATGATTGACAGTGAACAATTTTCAGTTTTTAAAACTGAGATTAAAACTATTCTCAGAAAACAGCCAAACAGCATTTTAGTTACCATCAGTTTTGATTACTGAGTCCTTGGAATTTAAAAACAAACTAACATAGAAGTACCAAATCTGGACTGGACAAGGTCCTAAGAAAATTGGTCTGATCTCACAGCTGACCTTCTCTGAGCAAGAGGCCGGACCAGAGACCCCCTGAGGTCCCTTCCAGCAGGAAAAATTCTATAATTAAATCCGCAATTGCCAAAAACTTTCACTCAAAAGACTTTCTTGATTTGTTTTGTCTGCTCACATGAGACATAAAATATTATCTCCGTTCCCAAGGAATGATATGAATAAATGATAGAATGATTTGTTGTGGTTGACTATGGATGCTCACTCTCAATATGCTTTCTGATTACAAAAAAAAAAAAGTAAGTTGATTGCTCACAACTTTGCACACTGAGCATAAATTCTCTTCAAGTACGAGCAAACACTTGGAGTCTGTTTTTGATACTCAATTTGCTCCAGGTGTTACAGCTAGTGTAACATTTACTTACAAGGAAACTATAAAAAGAACCTGTCCTATACATCCAGAAGCTAAACCATCAGGAAACAGAAGTTACGCTAAGAACACACAGAGAAGACAACTAATCCTCTGAGCTTGCCATGCCACATTCATACCTCCAGATACTCTGTTGATATTGCAAAGCAGTCAGCGCCCATTCCTACCAATGCATAATATTTCAAAATGAGTACCTGAATTTTTCTTAAGAAGACAGACAAAAAACTGTCTGTGAAGGAGTTTCAAACCACTGCAAGCTGACACAACTTATGTACAACATGAAGACTACATTCTTTGGTGATCTGTACACAAGATGTCCATGACCGAAATGCTTCTTTTAGATCTCAAGAAACTCCATTATTTAGAGGTCTTAGGAGACTTGCTAGCCTTTGAAAGACTTGGTTTCATCTCCTTTTCACTTTCTACAATAATTTCATATATTAGAGAGACATCTTTTCAAAGACTGATTTGTTATGAACATATCAGAAAGAACAGTTGTACTTTCATATGCCTTCTGAGTGAGGAAGTACTTTAAAACTTTTTTCAGAGGAAAATTAGTCACAAAAGGAATAATGGATAATTTGTAACATTGTGTACCAAAACTGCAATATAGAACTGAAATGAGAATCAACATTATTCATAATGTGCATTGATGTATGAAATGTATCGTATACAGTATGGTATATATGGAAAGGCAAGATGAAAAGTGTTAAAGCTGTAATTATTTCAGATAAAGCATTTTAATTTCTTCAACATTACACAAGCATTATTATGACTTTGGGCATTCTTCTCCAAATGGGTAAATTACTTCTTTACTGTTACATGGTTGATTGAATGAATGTTGTAACACCCCGTGGCTCCATTCTGAAGAGACGTTCCCTGTGCCAATGCTCACAGGGTGTGAAGCAGAAGGTTGTTTATGGACTGCTATGATCTTCTGACATGCAAGTGCCATACAAAAACATGAGATATGTAAGTCAGAGGAGAGGGCAGAGGGCTGAACTGCTTACTCAATTACTCCAAATATTCATGAATGGGTATTTTGATGGAATGAAAATTTGGAGATTTGGCAACCAAATAACAGAGCTTTACAACTCAGTTCTAGCAGCTGTAGGAGAAGCACTAAAATGCTTTGAAAGGAGGGGTCACCACATCTTAATGAACTGTTTCACGTATCTGTGGTCTACTGGCTTATCAAAGCTGTCTTTGTCTCTTTAATGGCTCCTTGTTCAGAAAAGCCTCATGCCTTCATTCTCAAGTGAGGGCAGTGGGAAAGAGAGAACGTTGAGCATCACTCAAGGTGACATGTTTGACATTTCACAAGGTCAAGCTCTATGTTAAACAAAAGTCTGAAATGCCTTCAGACCTAAACCCAGATCTTTTATAATTTCTCTGTATATTCCAAGATCACATCCAATAATGCTTCTTCAATTATTCTATTTTGCACCAAACCAAAAATTTTTTAAATGCACGTTTTTTGACAGCTGCTATTGGACACCTTCTAGTAATCATACAGTATCAAATGTACTTGTGAATTCAATATAGTATTGGTTGTCATTTTAACTTCAGTTTGGATTCTTCACACAAACAAATGTCTCAAACAGGCAGTGATGAGGGCTGGAACAGTAGCTGCATTTAACTTTTTTCTTAATTTGAGAAAAATTGATTTGTATACTAGCTTTTTAATCTCATCCATACATTTTAATGTATGACTCAAGCCACTGTTTTATGCTATTATATGTATCTACAGATGGCTGAGGGAGAAAATATAGGCATTCAAACTAGCTAATTGGTAACATTTAGAGAACTAACAACCGGTTGATTTTTTTAGTATCTCTAAAGCTAACGTATTTGATTTCCAAACGTTTGGATAATTCTGTAGAAGCACACCAATGATCAAAACAGTGACTTCTGTTTCTCAAGCAACCAGTTTAGTATTTAAATACACAGAAGGGATTATATATTCATTCTGTGAAGGCACTTTAAAGATTATTTTCCTGTTTCAGACTTAAAATGAGCAAGAAGAGGCTATTGCCTTTCTGTAAAGAAACAGGTGACTCACAAGCTGAATTTTGAGAATCAGGTTGACTGAAATAGAAAAGAAGTGAAAGTCAGAGAATTAGATGTTATAGTTTGATCTTTTGAAAAAGCTTTAAAAATCAAAGTCTGAGTAACACCACTTTCATCTTTAGAGCAAACTCTAAGCTTTTTATCTTTATTACTTTTTAAAAAACAGAAAACCAGAAACCCTGCAAGGTGGAAATATAACTCACCTTCATTAAGACTAAACTGGTAAGTTTGTAATCGCACAATGGGAAATTTTTATGACACAAATTCCCCAAGACTTCTGCAGACTTCATATGGATGCACACTAAATGATTCAAAACGCTTTAATATGTGTATGCAAAGTTAGAGAATGTAGTTTGCCTTCTATTTGAATTTACTGAGGGCATTTTTAAACAGTTCCCACCAGGTGATCTGTCAGGTGGAATTAGCAGGAAAATAAGTGAGTGCCCGGGGTTGCATGAATTCAGATCCGATGGGCAGCCTGAGCTCAGGTAACTCCTCGGTTTTGTGCAGGAGGCAGAAATTGCAGTTTTGGAGAAACGTGTTTATTCCTTAAATGTCTGGATAATTTAAAAACATAACAAATGAAAGCATTCTGATTATATGCCCCTAGGTGTGAAACCTCATTCCCTGCCAGCTCCCCAGCTGTCAGAGAGGCAGGCAGTGGGACCACCAGTGCCTGGCCAGCCACGGTGGAAGTCAATGTCTAATGCTGCTGTCCTTCTTGGAGAAATGGGTATTAAACCACACAGAAGCATCCATTTGCTGGATGAGCTCATGGCTGCCTCCTGGACCATACTGATGCTGATGACTAAGGTTATGTTTTCAAAACCACAAGGCAATTGTCCAATTCTATCATCTGGTCTATGTTCTAATGACCCCAGTGGAAAAAATTACATTCTCACCTGCTGTTGAAAATCTCTCCTTAAATGTCTAAGCTGGCAAGTCCTTCACCATGAAACTGGTGAAAAACACCCACTGATTTAAGTAAGCATTAAAATAAGCTCTTAAGACTTACAGCTCTGAGCAGTCTAATTGAAGTTAATGTTAGTAGAAGTGCAGAGTTTGGAAGGTATACTCATGTTGACCTTTGAAGGTGATGCAAGTAATCAGAACTATGTAAGACTTATTCCTTTTAGAATAAATTTTAAATTGTCAAACTTAGATCAAGGGTCAGACTTTTTAAGGCTTTCAAGTTCTCCCACAAACTCTCATATGGATAATTTTAAACAGTGCTACTTAGTTAAAGCAGTTCTACTTGCCAAATGAAAACGAATATATAACATCTTGCAGTATGATATAATTTTATAGCATCTGCAAATAGTATTATGCATATGATATTGCAGTATCATATAATTTTCACATGTAAGAAGATACAAACAGCAGTAACACCACCTTGCCTGTTATTCAAACCTCTGAATTCAAACCTCTGCAATGATTACAAGACTAACGCAAAGTCTCTCTCCTGGGTGTAAGGACCTGCAAATAGGCTGGATGGCTTGCTCCTCTTCTGTGCCCTTCCGCTGACCCTAGTGTTTTCTTCTGTGCATTAAAAAAAAAAAAAACCCAAACAATTAAGACTTCTTTATCTTGTCCTTTAGTTGTGAGCTTCACTCTTAAAATGTTATCAGTGGAGCAGGATGGCTCTTCAAAGAGTTTGGACATGGTCAGTCAGGGGACTGATCAGCTGTCCTTCAGATTCATGAGATAGATAGTCATCTCCTGTGTGAGCTCCGGAAAGTACAGACGGTCCCTGGGAGAGGTTCAGGTTCAGGAAAAGAACCTCAGTGTGTTTTTGAATGAGTAGCTGCTTGAAGCCTCTTTGCTATAGAATGACACATCAGTGGTGAGGAAGTGTTCTTAGGAATCAGAGGAGGAAAATGCTGTTCTATGTTGAACTTTGAATTTATTTTTTTTTTAATAGAAAATAAACATATCTTTTTAAAATACAAACACCGGTTGTCAGACAGCTCTCCATGAAACTGGCCTCTGTTGTCCATGCAACTAGTTCAGCCAAAGAAACAAAGCGATTCACTAAAAGCAAAGCTTATGGGAGTGTGGGGAAGGTGGGACATGAACAAATTCACCCATGCAGTAACCAGGCTGTAGGAAGAATGAACCAGCTGAAGAAGACAAAAGCCTGATAGAAGAGACTGAAAAAAAAGATCCATGAAGCCAAGACAAAAGGAGGAGCAGAGAGCCTCTATTCCCCAATGAAACTAATATGGATTCTCAAAGCATAGGGTAAACCAGAAGATGGGTAGCCTAAAGGCTGAAGAAAAAGGCAGTGACAGTCACCATCAGTGACCATGAACTCTGGACACAGCCATCAGACTGCATTGATCAAGCATTCCTGTCCTCACAGGAATTTGCCAAATAGGGCTGTCCATGGTTACAGTAATTTTTCTATTGCAGGATAATTTTCCCCAAGACATTCTAACAAGGAGACATGGGCAGGACAATTGAACTGTATCACAAACACAGTGGGAATTTCATCCACTTCAATAAAAAGACATTTTTTATTACCTGAGAAATATATTCAAACATCATAGGTCACACTATACCAACTGTATCATTGTATATCAGTTACCAAGGATGCTGAGTACCTGAATGAAAGGGAAGAGCAGTCCGACTGCAAAGTTGGAGAGCCAGTTGACTGTCCCAGCTATCATGAATGCAGCTGGCCTCTGCGACTGCTGGAAAAACTCTCCAGTGAGGACAAATGGAATCCCACCTGAAACAGGATCCAACAAGTTTTAGTAAACTTCCTCTGCCAACAGCTGTTTCACCTGCAGAGATGAGCATGCTCTGTGGTGCACACCTCTGTGACTAGCACTGCTCTATGGATCTCTGCTCAGGTGTACACAGGGGTTTCTAAGCCAGTAAAATGAGAAGTGACACTTGTCTCTTTCACGCCATTACATCTCCTGCTTTACATCCTTTCAGTGATGGCACGCAGGTGAAAGAGCAGTGAATCCACACGACAGCTTCCAGAGTACCATAGGATGCACCATTTATTAATAATAAGAATGATTGTTTCTACTATACAATTTGAAATTCTGAAAATTCAGAAATAGTCCAAAATACTTTTCGACCTTATCAGTTAGAAGGATTGTTCCAAAGAGATTAAAGTGTATTTTTAAATAACTATTACCCACTTTATTTCAGCAATAAAAAAGGCAAAACATTTGCTTCTCTATGAACAATGATGCTTATTTAATACATTCCCTTTCTAGGCATGCTGATGGCACTTCTGGCAAGGTCTATTTCTGCCATCAGCCAGGGATTCTGACCTCCACAATAACAAGCTCAGTTGAATAACACATTTGTCACCCGTGTTGCCTTCCACTTAGGCAGTGGGCAATTTAGTACAGCACTGGCATATTGCTGGGCTGACAATAACCCCTGGGGAATAGCTGTCTAGTAGCTGAAAGTCTCAGTTTATGATCTTTGGCTTCTTTCATTCCAGTAGGATATTTCAATAGATATATTTCTATTTTTATAGAATAAAACATGGATTGCATTTGATGATTGGCTACATATTTCAATTAATGTTGCACATTGGCCATGCATCTACTTGCAGCAGTTTCACCACAGTTTGGAGAACAGTAAACTTATTAACATCAGTCAGGTCTTCAGTATTCTGATGCTGCAAGTTTTGACCTCTATGTCCTCTTATGTGCTGGTATTATCTGCCTTAACACCTAGCTTTGTAGGCAAGATCCATGTACACACGCATTATGTAAGTCCTTTCTCTGTTTTAAGCATTTTAACAAGTTAGTGTGGACAATCAAAAACATGTTAACGGATGCACTTCCTTTCAAAAACCTCTATAACAATCCTGACTTCCAAAATATATAAAAAGATAGAAACATCACCAAAGGCTTATACATCCACCAGATCTTCTCCTTCCATGTCTTTGCTTGATCTATGTGCTTATCTTTTGCACTACTCTTACTCTTGGACAGTTGTGAGTACATCTGAAAGTGCTTTATAGTGATGCATTGTCATGTAGCCCCCTGTGCACTGCACTTACACACACAAGAAGCTGCCCTATGTGCAGTATGAGATAGGATCTTGTAAACACATAACAGGACATGCAGACAACACACAGTATCAGAGACTCCTCCATTCCAGATCTTTCAGATGCAGAGACCATGAATATGTACATAAAAGGAAGGAAACACAATGCAGCAAACAGCAATACATGTCAGTAGGCATCACTCTCCCTCACCAGCTAACGTGACTTTTTGTGAGAATGTATCTACAATGGTAGCAAAAGCTTCAACTGAACTTTCTGTCCCAAAGACTGCCAGTATAGAAGACACCAAATAAAAGTACAGAGCAAATAAGTTTATTTACTCCTACTGTATACATAGTAAACTGAGATATGGAGAATTTAGTCCATCCAAAGCACAGCTTAAAGTCTTTCTACAAGCCATATGTAGTATCTCAATTCTGTGACTAAAAAAGGTGACCTCCCCCTATAGCACTTTAAGCATGTAAAATAAGAAGCTGAACTTGCATAACTTAAAGCAACATGAGATCTATCAATTCTTGGTTGCTTTCAGTGCCTATTCTATCATAGGCTTGGGATTTGGGTTCAAATCCTGATAGGGCAGCCAAAATAACAATTACATCTGTTCTGTCAGCATCTAGTTTAGGTCTCAAATGCTATGTGAGGCAGTGGTTTGCCAGGGCACTTGACTCTTGGAGAGACAAACTGAAGGCCTGGAAACAGAAATCCTGTAAGATGATTTATTTATGATCATTCTGTCATGCCTTTGCTGTAGGACAATCTACAGGGGTGTTGCTGTTCTTGTCAGTATAATAAAAAATGCTGTTCGAGACTCATTTGGGAAAATACACATTGTACAAGAGAGGAAAAACCCAGGGGCACAAAAAGACCACAAAAAGTACAAAAGGACAGAAACATCGGAAAGGATAAATGTTATAGAAATAAAAATGCATGGGCGGTATCTTGGAAAAATGTTCCTTGAAAAAAAGGTTCCTTGAAATTCAAATGTAATTTCTAGATACATATTAACAATCACTAAAACTTATTATTGGTCACACTTGCCACAAAAGCTCTTCAATCTAATTTGGAAAATAATCAATTAATCTAGTGATGGTAAAAATAGTCTTTTGCAAAGTCAGGGGAAAAAAAAAAGAAAAAGAAATTAGCAGCTCCTCTGAACTCTTTCAAATGTGCTGTAGAGAAATGGGAAAGGTAGCATAGACAGATCTCCAGAGTTTATTGTGGCATAGCTGAGCATCTCTGCAGCATCACAAAACAGAGAAAGACAGTTTCCCTAGAGAGATGACTTAAGTGAAATTATATGGAGGAACCAAGGGTTCAGGAGGAACCTGAAAAGCAAAAAGAAAAAACTGTGAAAGACAGGCCAGGTCTAGAAATATGAGAAATCAAATGAAGCCAGGTTACTGCTGTATATTGCTATATGCCTGGAAGAGCAGAAACTTGACCTTACCAGGATGCAGAGCAGGGGATGTGAATGCCTGCCAAGAATCACTGTGAATCACTGTGAAGAACAAACTTCACAACTGAGTGAAGTGAAAAAGAACTCTGAGCAAGGTGAAGCAAAAATGTAAAGCCCTAAGACACAAACAGCGAAGGCAGCTGAGATCAGCTGAACCTATAGCCCCAGAACTCCATCCTCAGTCATTTCAGGGTGTCAGAGTTGTGCTCAAGGATCCCTTTTCTTCTGGAACTTGGTTTTTTTGAGATACAAATCTGGGTGCATGTGGTTGAAGGAAACTGTAGTATGCTTTGACTAGGTCATTTGGATCTAGGCTGCAAAGATCACAATATTATGGCATCTCACCAACCATTCCTTACAGAGTCAGTCTCCTTGCAAGGTCCCCTATATAATCACTAGGCCAGATGTTGAATACTGTCCCGTGTTCAAACATGGATGCTTGGAACCACAGCTAAAAGCAATCCAACCAAACCGCTGTATTTTCTGAAACAGCCTTCAGACATTTTGTCATGGGTTTTGCAATTTTAATATGTGCTTGAATATGGGTGAAATCATTATCACCAAAAAGCTAACTGATGTTCTTTCTCATGGGGGATGAACCTGGCATTAGCATTTCCCTGGAAGTCTTTCCACACAATTTTCAGTGAAACAGTTTTATTTTAGCTCTGATCATAAAACCAAAAATGTGTATTAGGATTTCCTGTAGGAGTTTTTCAGCAAGGTAGCTTCTGAACATGAATTTAGAGAGGTAATGCATTGACCACAATAATTATAGTGATTAATTTCTAACACTTTGTTCTTTTCAGCATTGCAGTGAACATAATGGAAGAAGCTCTTAATATACTGCAGTGCCATTAAAGGAAGATCGTTATACCTGTTAGCATGCTACATCTATTGGAAACTATGAATCTCTTATTGCAGGACTTGTATATCAAACGGCTGTTTAATGAAACTAGATTAAGCCCACATGACACAATTAGACATGCAACAATACTTCTGTATCTGTGTATTTTATTCATTTCTCTCTGTAATTAGACCAGTTACACTTAGAACCCATGTCTTGTGCTGCCAAACATCCAGAATCCCAACCCAATCATCTTTTATGCATGAAACTGGAATGCTAGAACAGGAATAATATTCTTGGTATACATGGCAAAGATTTTCAAGTATATATTTAAATTTGCACAAGTATAAAACTGTTTTCTTAAGAAAAAACAAGTACATGTATTTACTGTTTTGTTCAGTGAGCAATTACAAATAAATACTGCTTAGCAGAAGTTACTTGATTCAGTGCAAAAATCTGAACACAGAAAACATGAAAAAGGAAGGAAAATACTGAGATCCTCATTCTGGTTTTACCTAATACCTAACCAGGAGTTTAAGTCATGTCTATATATATCCGATTCATGAAATAAGATTGCTTAAAGAATAAATGCCTAATACAAATCAGGGAGATTTATTACACCAGCAAATCACCTTCAAAGGCAGTGGAAACTTCGTGCCTTAAGAACTACCAAGGAGAAAGTAACTCACTCCCTGAACCAGCAGCTCATCTTTCAATACACATTCAAGTCAAAACTCTATGTGTTCAGGCAGGTGCTCCACAGCCAGCTGTAGGGTTTCCAGCCACACCAGTGGGGCCACTTGTGGCTACACAGCCTAGTGGCCTCCTGCATGACTCCACACTCCAAATTCTGCCTGCACAGGAGGAAGTCTGGAAATCTTGAGAGCCCTGATTAGAATAAGACCTCCCAGACTTTCCTTTGAGAGAAAAAAAATGCCTGTACAGCTCTACACAAGATCAGTCAAAACAGCTTTTGATTACAAGGCAAGGCAATGAAGTGAGACAATGATCCTGGAAGAAAACTGCTGGAAAAACAACCCAATATTTTTCAGTGAGAGAACAAAAGGATGTTCTTAGTTTCTAGCCAGACCTTAGCTATTAAAAAACACAACCCAAACCAATCAAAAAACCCCAAGCAAAACAAAACAAAAAACCAACCCCAACCAACCAACCAACCAAAACAACCCCCACCAAACCCTATGGGAAAATATACTGCAGGAATACTGCCAGTGAGAGAGGCAATGCAACTACTGAGTTTCTTCCATCTCTTTGGGTCTACAGATAGAAAAAGAATTTTGCAAAATCACAGAATCACAGAATCATAGAATGGTCAGGGTTGGAAGGGACCTTAAAGATCATCTAGTTCCAACCCCCCTGCCATGGGCAGGGACACCTCCCACTAGATAATACATATCTTAATTGTTTAAAGAGATGTTCTGTAATCTGTCAGATTATTTTAACTTGTACATTGTATTTGATAGAATAATAACCCACCAAATAACCGCACTACATAGTCAGATACAACAGCTGGATTGTCCAGCTAATCCTGTTGAGAGAATTGGGAGCAGAATGTGTGATAGGGGTGTAATGAGTCACAGCTTCATGGTAGACTCTGCTATCTGCATCCAGCTTTTCTCCATGGGACAACCGTTGATCTCATCTACTGCATAATTAAGCAAAACAGGCACTTTGATTGTATAGAACAGTATATAGTTCATTAACTACACTAATTTGTACCTTTTGAAGAACATGAACTTTTCTGCCTTAGCTTAAAGGCCACTTGAATAAAGAACATTTGAGCTAAGTCAGTCTACAGCAAACCAAAAGTGTCAATCATAACACCAAATTAGAAAACATAAATAATACAAAACCTCGCAAAACCAAATAATATAAAAATTAGTACCAATAGTTATTAACAGTATAGCTTTTACTACAGTATTGTGTGGAAAGGGTTTTTGCATTGATTAACTGGCCTTTTGTTTAGTGTCTATAAAACTAGTTCTCTAACAGCATATAGAAAGTCAGTTCTGGAGGTATTCTGAACTTTGTCGGTGCAAGGTAACCCACATCATTTAATGTAAATGAATAAAATAAGCAATCATGAACAACAAAAATATTGATATATTCTGCTGTAATATCATTAGTTAAAATGTTAATTCTTGGTTCTCAGGTAATTTACACTACAATGGTGACATATAACAACAAGCCTATTAGCTAATGAGGAAACAGTGTTCTTTCTATGTCCATTTAGGTACCTATTATCTAAAGCAGATATTCCATGTAATTCTGTAACGCAAAATACAAAAGAATACTCTTTTCTGAACCATCTGATAATTTCCTCTTCAGTGAAATTCTCCCCCTCTTGAATAATAATTAGTGCATTTTCCTACAGTTTTTAGATCCATAAGGCAGTGCTCTCAAGCAGAATTTTATGAGCAATCATTTACTGACTGAATCATTTTTTCCTGAAAATTTTTTTAATGAAGGTAAAATACTACATAACTGATGTATCCCAATAATTTAAGTATTTTTAAGACACCGTTCTTTACACAAGTTATAAAACTTCCTTATAGCTTTTCCTTTTTTGCTTTTTTTTATTGTAATAGAAACCAGCAGTCCAGACACAGGCTATTCCACCAACTGCTGTACAAATCCAACACATCTTTTCCGGTAACACGTTCAACCTGGTAGAGTATTTTGTGATTTTTTATTATTCTGTTGTTGGTGTCTGATTTTTTTTGTCTTGGCTTTTTTTTTTCATGTAAAAACTGAACATCAATATTACATTTCTACTGTGGTACTTAGCAATATTTCATTTTTCTTCACCATTATAGTTCTGCGTAACTACTGAAGAATAAAATACATTCCATTTTTAACTACATGTAAATAGTATTTTAAACATTTCTGCTATATTTTCAGACTCGCTTTATCATATCAGAACCCTAATTACAGCTTGACTTTCTTCTTCTATTTGAACACGAAGAAAAAATTTCTTTGCTGAGCTATGACTAAGAGTCTTCATTATATCATCAATTTTATAATTATTCTTAGTAATAATGATGATCAGACACCAATTAACATGCCTTCTATTAATATTACATTGTTAAAAACAATTATCTCAATGACGAGATCAATAACAAGAGAATTTTTACTTCAATAAAAGCGCAGAAGTGCCCCTTACATTTTCATCTACCATACAGATCATGGGAATACCTGAATTAAAGGCTCACAAGTGTGTTCAGGTCTAGGTAAGTGAAACATTCATACAGTCAGATCACTATAGCAGGACTGAAAATAGAAAAAAAAAAAATCACAGAATCATTTAGGTTGGAAAAGACCTTTAAGATCGAGTCCAACCATTAACCTAACTGTACCAAGTGCACTGCTAAAGCATGTCCCTAAGCACCACATCTACATGACTTCTAAGCATGTCCACGGATGATGATTCAACCACTTCCCTGGGCAGCCTGTTAAAAAAACAAACCCAAACCCTATCTAATCTAAGCATATTACTTCTACAATAATCTAGTGAAAGAAAAATAAAGTCATCAGACATTATTTCCCTGTCAGGAATTCAGGCTGACAGCTCATTAGCACAAAGTGCTGCTGGTTGTGAACCTATGCAAGCTAAAATAGTCTTGAAAATTCAGTGTGGCATGTCAGGCTTTCCTCATGAAATATTTTAACAAACAAATTAATCATAGTAGCAGTGCACAATTATGTCACTGTATAGCTGAATTCATCCCAAAGGACCCCAAGAGTAAAAACAGTGGACCAAATTTTCAGAGAAGCTGGGACAGAAGAGTTTATCCCTGTCCTCCTGGTCCTCCTGGTTTGAGATGGGTAACAGACCAGATGGGTAACAGCCTTCACTGTTTATGACTTCTGCAAACTGCTAAAGTCTTTAGGACACAGGGTCTCAAATGCCAGTAATTAAAAAAATTGGGTCCTGTTCCAGGATAGTAAAAGAGTACGGAAAGCAGTAAATGTAGAACTAAGGAACACAGGACAATGAATATATTTTGATTTCTTTACTGTTGCTGATAACCAAAACAGATACACTAAATAGAATTTCTATTTGCTACCGAACAGAAAGGAAAAGAAGATTGAGACAAAAGGTACCCTTTTACTAGAAGTACCAGCTTGAAGAAAGACAGTAGCAGTCTTGCTGTGAAGAAAGACATAAACCTTCTTTCTGATGAAATTCAGAAAGAAGTCACCAAAGCCATAACTGAGCATTCACAAAAACGTGGAAGTTTCTAGAGTAGGACAGATAACATCTGGAGATGCAAAGGAAACAACTGCTTACTTGGTCAAACTGACACTATCAGACTACCCTTGATCATGCAATTGTTCTTCTTACCTATTTTTCCTCCCTGAAAGCCTCATAATGCTGTTTCTTTAGCTTTCCACATAGTAGGCTGGATATGAAGAAACACTGTCTAGACCCTAAAGCAACTTTCATTGCAACAGAAAACTAGTAAACATTTGCATTTAAATGCTAGTCATGGACCTTAGCCAAAAATAGATGAGATGAACTTAGAACTCCTCTCTGGTGTGCATAATGCCTGGGCACAAGGATAATAAAATATTTTTATTGTCTTACATTCATTAGTTCTATATTTACTTTTCTATATATTTGTTTGCACTGTTGTACATTGTGGGAAACTAACCCACAATAGAGAAAATGTCTTATTTAAAACAGAGAAACCACAACTCCCATGGACGTCTGCGGTGGCTGCCGCAGGAAGCTGGAAATCTGATAACGCGCGGCAAAGTACAAAAACTCAAAAAAGAAAACAATCTCTCTCTTTTTTCGCCGAGAGAGAGAGAGAGAGAGAGAGAGACTCCGATCGCACCGAAAAGCTGCAAGCTGCTGACGTCACTGGAGCCGTCCAAGTCTGCCAGCCGGGCGTCATCGCCCCAGCCCCTACGGGACGATCGCCACACGCCGGAAGGGGTAGAGAACTGATATCTACACACACACACACATACACCCCACATCACTTACACATATGTTATAATTTCTGGATATAATCAGCTTCTTATTTCGCCCTGTCCTCTCTATTGGTTCCAAACCTTCTCGGGGACAGGGAGTGAGCGGGTGGGTGTGGCACTCTTTCATATCGTAACATTTCTATAGAGTAGATACGGTTTTATTAGGATATATTTAGTAATAAACTTGTTAAATACTCATTTGGTTTCCATATTTGCCTACGAGCTTGGTGGGGAGACATCCCCATTTACCCTCAATCCTTTTCCCTTTGGGAGGTGGTTCGGACCTCTGTGCTCCGACCGCGACATACATGTAAATTTTTTATACTCATGCACAAAAGAAATAGTATATATTTTTTTACTAGGCTTTTCATATCCAGTCCCCATTAATCTGAATAATGTACTTAAGTCACACACCTTTTGATTAAACCAATCTTCCACAGTTACATGAAGCTCTAGAACATGTGGGTGAATTTTTCAGCAGTAAATTTCTTCAGTGTTGTAGTTGTGAGCCATCAGCAAGTAATTAATGATCATACAGGAGAACATGCTTGTTCAGGTAAGAGGAGTGCTCTCAAGTGTCAAAGCATTCACATTTTAAAAGCTTCCATTAAGATAATTTGTAAAATCTACTGTTAAAGGGATGAGGTTCACTGTTCAAGGGATAAGGTCTGTGAAGTTTTCCTGCTGCTAAGAACTCCATGTGTCACCTCCAGCAATTCCATTATCCAACAGATACAGTTATCTTTCAAATACTAGGGGTTCATTTTTCTTTAGAACTTCCACTAATTATAAATAATTTAAATCACTTCTGTAACAGAAAGGTTAAAAGCTACAAATTTACCCTATGCTGCTCTTTAAAGAGAGAAGTATTTAAAGAAAACATAAAACAGGTATTAGTCCCAAAAGATATGCTGAATGACATTAATGACACTGTATTTAATATATTCAAGGGGCATGTTGTCTTCTTCCCCCCCTACAATGAAGGTGCAGCCAGACTGAAAGCAATTCTAGTTTTATTTCCTAGCAGCCTCAAAAGTCAGTTCACTGAAAGGCAACCAAAAGAGAGATTCTCCTGTGAAGCCCATCCTTTCATCTCCTTGACTTAGTTGAAAATACTCCCACCCCCAAGTGTAGGCAGGAGCTTTTTCCATTGCTAGAGAAAACCAGAAAAGGAAAGGTAAATCAGATCCCCTGCTTCTGTGCTTCACAGACCACAAAAATTAAAGCAATGGCATTAATATAGCAGCATGGGTTTATTTGTTTCTTTTTACCATCATACACTTTTCCAGGACAAAGAGAAGGTTCTTTTTCCACTCTGGCAAGCTCCAGACTCTTTCTCAAAGTGGACTAAAGAAAGTGGACTAAAAGAATACCTCTGTAGGAGGCCATGAGCATTAGAAATTCTTACATCCCACTCTAAGTGGAGAAGCTAAAACAACATCACGAAAAGTTTCTGTAAATGCCTATTTCAGGCAATAATACTGATGCTGCCTTTCATTTCAGTACTTTTATGTCTACATATGTGTGATCACACCTTTGTGTTTGTCGGGATCCAAAAGAAGAATTTTTCTTTTTTCCCTGATGGCATTTCAGATGGAACAAACCTCATGACTTTCAAAGTGACCCTTTTATCACAACCACTCTGCTTTCAATACAGCTGCAAGTTGGCATTCAGAGAAAGAGCACAGACTGATTTAAACTTTAAATACCAAAATATCTGTGACACACCTCAGGACACAGCAGTTATTTCCTCTGAGTTTTCATTTACTTCATAATGTCAATTTAACACATGCTGAATATACCATGATCATGTTTCTGCTGTATCTGTATTCAGCTGTGCTCACATTCCATAAACCATGACAAGTATTATAAAACTCAATTATAAGACAAAACTCTCAAAAAAGAGTCAAAAAGTGAAACATTTTTCTGAAATGATCTGGCTTGTTAATGTTTCTTAGCTGTGTCTGAAAACGCAATCGCTATAAAAAACGACAGTCAAAAATGAAGATCTCACTACCATAAAATTACTATTTTTTGAAATTCCATCAGAGTGTGAATTTTATTGATTTCTGTCTTCTGTGATGAGTGTGACTGGAAACATACCACTGATCTGATTTTGACATCCTGCATACTGAGTAAGAACTTATTTTAGAAGTAGGAATTGAAGCAAAATCACACAGATTCATGTTTGATCATATTCACACTGAATCCAGCCTTACACAAACTCCACTGAAGTCAGCAGGATGTCTTCTAAAGGGAAGTGCTACTCATCCACAGAAATACCTACAGGATTTAGGACCAAAATAACTACTAAGATGTTACACATCAGGTCTTTTCCAACCTGATCGATTCTATGATTCTAGAAGACAGTAAAGTCAGATGCCCTCAACATGCTGTGTAAGAATTAAGCAGAGATACCTGCTTTTTTCTCACTGTAGCACCTCTGATTTCAAAATAGCTGCTATTGATGTAAATTAAGTCAGGGGCTGCACACTCTACATAATGACCAGCTATAAAATCCTGAGAACATGCTCATCTTTGCAGGCATATGGGCTTTTTGGCAAATGAAAACAAAGAAAGACTTTATATAGAGGATCAAGTATCTCACTTGGAGATAATGGAACCCAGGATCAGATTGGATCCTCTGGTTCAAATCCAATCCTGAAATGTTTCGGGCAGTATTTATTTATAAAATCCATTTGCATAGTTACTCCTCTTGTTTTTTCCACTCAAAAGCTGATACAGAACCCAGCTCCTCTAGGGGTTAGGAATTATCTTAGAATTTGTATTCTAAATTTATTCATGGCTAACTAGCACTAAGTTTGGGTCTTTGTTGTTATTTTCTGCAACAACATTTGCTTTCAGCTTATTCTCCCTTCTCTGATATTTTCCCTTCTGCCCATGTATTTGGAAACAGAAATCATATTCTCAGTCTTTTTTGCTAGACTATATAAAGTTATTCTGTATATTTTTATATAAAAATCTGTTTTCTTCACCTTCAGAGTAGCCTTTCTTTGCAGCCTTCCTGTGCTAACTGCTGCATGAGCTGTTTTGGGCTCCAGCATTCAGCTCTAAGTCATCATCTCAAAAATGATGACATGACACATGACAACACAATGAGTATTTTTCACATTACAATACAGAGAGACAACGCACCACAATTAGTTTCTTAAGAAAATATGTAAAAGAATTATCATGTAGAGTGTTAATAATCCTCCAAATTGCTTAGATAAAATATAAACAGCTATGGAGAAGTCTTCCACGTGATATAAGATATTCTTACATTTTTCCTTAGCTAACTGGCATTTTCAGCCATCCTTAAATCCCCACCCTGTTCCTGAATTTCTAAGTCTCTCTGTCTCTCCAGCTGCATGCAGTCGTACACATCCTATTACTAGAAATGGGTAAAATAAGTGAGATTTCAACAAAATCACTAATGTCAAACTTCAAGTGCTACTAAAATAACACAAATTTCCAGCACAAAGATGTCTTGTTATCATAATCAGTCAATGGATATCAAAGCAACTCCTCAGATTTCTGGAACTTTCCCTAGTGCTACTGCTTGTTGTAATAAAAGCTTTTTTTTTTTTTTTTCCTTCCAGAGGACTCCAAGGAACTCCTGGGAACTGTTTGATGGGCAAAGGAACGTTACCGCATGCCTGCCTGCGTGCACGTGTGGCTGTACAGTAGTCAAAGGAAGGGCAACACACTTGTGCTACACAAACACCTTTTACAGATCTATACACAACAGCAGGGTCTTTGGTTCTTTCTATTTATTCCCAGTGGTAAACTAATTCCAGTACTCCAGTCCACTGTTTCCAGAGCCACCAAATTTGCAAACATCTGATTTGAAAGAGACAATGCTTTTTCAATTTCTGAAAGAAGGTGATAAAGGAAGGATTACTTCAAAGTCAGATATATTACTAAAACAATCCTCCTTCTCCCACCTATTGGTTAGATAAAGACAAGCATCATGCCTAACCTCCCCTACCATTGTTTCCTTTCTCTTCTCTGCAGCCTTGCCTTCTCCATTTATCAAAACTGGATACAAAGGTGTTACATGTAACAGAACATTTCTTCCAAGGAAGAAATAACAATACAGCTCTTCATACAAAGATAATGCATGGAAATGTTTTATGCCAAGTTTCCAAAGTTCTCCATTTTTGTCATGCTTATTTCTGTTGGGAATATTATCTGGAACTCTATACTAATATTGCTGTAATCCCCAGTTAATAAGATGATTGGGATTTTCCCCACATGTTCCACCATCTGGGGTGAATCTCTTTACACATGGCAGAAGAGCCATTCTCTGGTTCCGAGAATGAACATTTAATCATTTTGTACAAATTGGAAAAGCATCAAAAACAAACACTGCAAGCCCTCATCCCAAAACACATGACAGACTCCCTGACAAAGATGGGGGGGAGGTCACATCTCTGAAGGCAAATAAGGAAACTGGATTGCACACATTCTGGGTCAGCTGTTTGTCGCTGGACTTTTTGTTTTGTTTTGTTTTTTAAAACTATTTGGCTGATAAATAAAAGGGGCCAGTAGCCTTATAAAGCTATCTCAAATCACCCAACACATATACATACACATAGATATTTTCCAGTTCACTTAGCAAAATAAAAAACCATTTGTTTACACAGCAACTGTTGCAAAGGCACAATGGGTAAACTGGGAATTCAAGTAAACAGATAAAAAAAAGAAGAACCTACACTTTTTCTGTTGAAGTCAGATTTTAATATGGTTTTCCAAAAAGAGACATTGATTCTGCAAGCATGGTTCAACATGCCAGTGTTAAGAGTCCATAGAGAGGCAGACACAGAGGTTTAATTGAGAAAATGGGGATAGCTGCCTTTAGTTTTTCCTTAAATAACATCTAAGACAGAGTCAAAGAAGGAAGACATTTCCAGTGTACCTCAGCCCATCTATCACTATCCAAATTTCAAGGAAGCTTCACATTATCTACCCACTCAGTAAAGGCATTCCAAATCGATGCATTTGCTCATGACGCCTAACCTGAATAGCACAAATGCTTTGTGGAGATAGCAAAAATGCTCTCTTACTATTTTACTATTATTTGTTTTCTCCATTGAGTTTCGGGTTTTTCACTTGTTTCCTGAGAAGCCAGAACCAATCCTCTCAGTCCTTTCTATTTACTCTTTGCTGGATAACAATTCTTCATTTGAAGTGTATCCTATCTGTATTTCAGGTCAAATGTGTGACCAGGAAAAATATTTCCACAAAGGTTCTGCCTTTTTATTGAAGTGAAAACTGTAAAATTATTTACTAACATGCTCTTATAATCTAAAGTACTATTGGAAAGCAGTATGGTTCTCTGCAACCAAATACCTTCGCTCCTGTATAATTAACCAAATAGGAACAACAAAGTAACTGTTTGTAACAGCATGGCTCCCTAATCTATAAAACAACAAGCAATTTTTGAAGGTTATTTTCTTTCAGATCATGGGCTGACTACCTTGAACATAAGGGCCCCTTTAATTTTTAGTAAATGAAAGCTTTCTGCTTTTTGTCTTTTGATAAAAATGAAGAAGTACCAAATCACACGGATGCTTGAACATACCTGTTGTTAGCATTACTGTTTCAGTCCCTAGTAATATATCTAAAAAGCATCTACAAGCTGAAAAGCCAAGTTCAGAAAAATGAAACAAAGAAAAAACCCCAGTTTATATATGAACAGCTGATCCTAGCTGTAAAATGCAGATGAGACTCATCCAGATGCTATCAGAAAGTGGGAGACCACACAACATCTATGCTATCAAGTAAGTATCAGATGTTCTAACTAGTGACAAAGTATTGTATTTTTAAAGGGAATTTTATGCTCTAGAAAGTTATAGCAGTATTTTTATAAGCTCAGTTCCTCACATTTTTTACTATTCTCAGATGGGATAATTCTTCCAAGTACCAATAGCTTAATGAACATAAAACGTAAATTGAGCTCACCCTAGACTAAGATCTGATCCACAGAATCATTGCACACCCTGTGGGATTTACTCTGAAGAATGCCGAAATGCTGTAAGTAACTACAAGAGGAATTAAACAAGATACTGAATATTAGTAATAGCATGTTTAACCTATACAAATAAATGACACTCATAATTTCTACAAAAGGCTAAAAACAAAAAATCTGCAACTTAATAATAAAGAATATGCATTCAGTTTCTTGGGAAAAACCGTTTTACTGACTGGAAAGGTGGGAAAGTTATTCCTAAACTTCAGTCCTGTCTCATTAAACTATCAGAGTGCTACAGATGAATCCTAGATATTGAAGTGTGAAATTTTCCTGCTAAAGGGGTGTCATAAAATATCACTGAGAAGGTGGCAAGAAGAACTAGCCATTCAGTCTGGAAAAATCTGGGCCAATAAGGTAACAGTCTACAAGAGACACAAGAAACCTGAAGAGGGAGGAATGGGATCAGTTGTTCTGTTTCTTCCAGTGCAAGACCTAAAGGGCATCACACATCCATAGTATAGGTCTGAGACATATATATATGTATATGCCTTATTTGTCACATACAAGGTATCTTAGTATAACTGTCACAGTGTTTCTGAATAAAACAAAGCTGATTTTAAATCAATTGCTAATTGCTTGTGAGCAGTACTTGCTCTGTCTAGGAAGATACAGAAATACAGATTTGCCACTGGACTACTGAGGTCCAAAATAAAAGAGCAGAAACACAAAATACTCAATTTCGATCTTTGTGTAGTAATTAAAGACTCAAAATCCTTGGTAGCCTGCTCGACTGTCTATAAGCAAAAAACTTTTCTTTATAGTCGCTCTGCATCTTTCTTGTTTCAACATATACCTCCTGTCACTCAAGCATCCCACTACACAGCACTCACAGGAGCCTGGCTCTGTTATCACAACACTCTCCTCACAGGTACTGGGGCTGCTCTTAGGTGCCCTAAAGCTGTCTCTTCTCCAGGCTGAACAAGTTCAGCTCACCCAGACCCTTCTCACAGGGCTCCTGTCACTGATTTGGTGACTCTTCAATGGATTTGCCCCAGTCTGTTGATGTCTTTCCTTGACTTGGGAGGGGGCAAAACTTGACACAGTAATTGCACTCAAATACTGAAGTTGTGCCTTGTGCTACAAAAAGTAGTGGATCCAAAGTGGATGTCTTATTTGCAGAATTAAATACATGTATGTTCTCTTCTCATTCATCCGTCTTAAAACATGGCTAATAATGCAAGTTGCTTTCGTACTCTGAAAGAGGACTGCTCTCAGCTAAGAGGTAGTAAAGTAGCTCAGATCTCAGTAAAAGAACAGAGAAGTTTTACTGAAGATAAATCTAGCCCCATTAAAGTCAGCTAAAATATTGCTATTGATTTACAGGGGAATCAGAACATGATTCTTTGCAACTTCTTCTCAACAGGCTAAAGTGTCAATTACCAAAATTTTAATTAAAAATAAATAAATATTCAATGTTACTGAGATATTCCCACTATTGCCAGGTATTACAAATGTTTGAACATACACAGGGAAGATGGAGAGGCCAGCTAGGTAGCTACCAGTACAGTATTAGTGTTGTTTGGCTTTAAAAGCAATGAGCACAGTGAAAAACACAAAAGAAGATTTATTTTTAATGAGTATCTGTAGAAAGCAAGTAAGTAATATTAAATAAAAGCTATTTCTCTTGTATGTATCTGCAAACACTTTGCTCCAAAGAGAGTACAAAGTACAACAGAAAACCCAAAATAGCATCAGTAAAGGGAAAGAAGCTAAATAAAGAAAAACAGAACCCGTTGTGAAGAACGGTGAGGTGAAGGAGAAATGTAGAGTGTTAATCTTAATACGCTGAAAATATAATATGTAAAAACATATTGATCTGTAAGTTCTAAAAATTGGTGGAGCATGTCTGTAACATGGAAAAAATTACAATTTGTTTCAACAGAGATTTTTAGAAAAAAACCAAAGGTAGATGTTGCGACACTTTAATTGTTAAGAGTGACTTAAAACATGGGAAGGGAAGTTTTGAAGAAGTTTTAAGTCATTTGACTGTCCTTAGGTATTCAAAATGCAAGAGCAGCTCTATTCCACAGAATTCTTTCAAAAAACATTCTTGGTCTAAGAAACATATGTCCTCAATACTAGGGACTTAGCTGAACCTGAGATTTGCCCTTACAGAAGGACAAAGGGATGGCAGGCTTTTTGCAGTATTCACCCTGCAAGAAAAGCTGGAGGTGAGGAAGGAGAACAGTCTTCATAGACCAACTACAATCCAGCATTAGGTGCATTAAGGACTCTAGTTAAGCCTGTTTGACATGCCTGTTTTCCAGTCAGCTACCATATGCAAAGGAATAAGCACAGACATTAGCGACAAACTGTTTCCCCTGAAGCAAGAGGAAAAATAGTATTTCGGTCTTCTCCCCATTTTCCTCTAAAGCAGCATAATTTTTCCTAAGCTTTTCCAAAAGAGGATCCACAGAATTACAGCAATGTTTCATTACAGTCACATGAAACTTCAGCAACTTTCCTTCCCCAAATAAACCACAATCAATTAATTAGATCACTTCGGCGGTGAAGATGTACAAACAGCTGATTAATGTTTAATGTCAAACTCTTTATAAAGAACAAGAAGTAATAAATGGTGCATGAAAAAACCTGAGGACTCAGGGGAACAGCAGTCTTACTTTCAGGTTTACAGCTGAACAACTGGGAAAAAAATCCTAAAAAAGCAGCTGATATTTCCCGATTTTGAGGGGAACAGTTTATAAAATAATCTTTGAAAACTTAAGCAGTGTTTTGACATCTTATTCTGCACATGAATTCAATGCGGATTAGATTCCTCTTTATGTATCTACAAATAATTTTTGTTAATGCTTCATTATTTGATAACTGCAGAATCCAATTCTGATAAAGTATCTGAAGGCTAGAGCAATACTGTTCAGAGAAATACTACACTTAGGCGAGTATCTGCATATTATGCATATCTGTTAAAACCATCTTCCAAAGATATGCTGCAATTATAATCACAGAATATATTAAGTTGGAAGGGACTTCTAGAATTCAGCCTCTGGTCAAAGCAGGGCCAGCTGCTTATGAACTTGTCCAGCCGAGTTTTTAATAGCTCCAAGGGTGGAAACTTCATGGATGCTTAAAGCAATGTCTTCCAGTGCTTAATTAACCACTCCCAGTACAGATTTTTTTCCTCTTTACCCAGTCAGATTGCCCTTGCTGAGACCTGACTGTTGCTTTTTTCCTTTCATTCTACACTTGTGTGAAATGTCTGGCTTTATTACTTTTTTATACCTTGAACATATGATTTGTTAAATAAAATGAAATACAAAAAATACAACCTGTGAATATTGGATTATGTATAAATTCATATCCATCTCTAAGTAATCAAAACTAGGCGGGAAAAATAGCTCTGATAAACTCATTACAACCTACAAAAACAGTTACCTGAAGGCATCAGATCTGCAATGCCTACAATCAGTAGAGAACTGCCTGATTTGAAGCAGCTCCAGCATCAGGACATCTACTTTTTCTCACTTACTAAAGATGGTATGTGTAAACCCTCTTGCACAATGCTTCTGTATCTTCAGAAAGGAAGAGAAGAAAGGAATCACACACAGTTGTCCCCTTCTTTCTCCATCAGTGTCCCGTGTGCATCGATAAATAAAACAGCTTCCACCCTGAGTGTTTTTTATAGATTTACAAAATCCTATGATCATACAATAATAGCCAACATTTTAATTTTGTACTGATTGCAATTTAGGCACTAATTCTCAATTATGCTTACATTTAAATAGGAATGCGTGTATACATGGGCTTTTATGAAGAACATTGCTATCACTTTGTGTTGCTATCTTCTTTTATTGTCTTAAACCCTTTGTGGTCTTCAGAAAAGGGTAAAGTGAAGTTCCCTACAAGCAATTTGTTAACATAGTGCCAGTGCAAAAATATGTGTGCTTTGATGTACAAAGAAACATGGAAAAATACAGACATACCTGGCCCAATGCAGAATGATGCAATGATTGCAAGGATGCAAAATATACTGAGGTAAGGAAGCCAATGCACTGTTTTCTAGGTAGATAAAAGACATTCATATTAAGTATATTGTATGTAACACCAAGTGAAAAAAAAAAGAAAATCACAGATAATAGATAGTGTTCTCCATGATTCTTCATCTATTTCAGAATTTAGTATACGATTACTTTAGAAAAATCACAGTATTTCTGTAGAATTTTATTATGTGATTTGTATTAAAGGTCCTGGTCTCCGTGGAATGCCTGTAGAGAAACACTAAATGAGCTCCTGCACCACAGAAGTCACAACTCTGAAAGTTTATAGCCTCTTGTGCTAAAGTTGAAGCCCATGTGGAAAAGAGTTTTTATTTCCATTGTACAGATTTGGTGCTTCCACCGTCCTCAGGTATTTCAGTCATGTTGAGAAAGAGCAACTATGATGGCTGACAGAGCTTCAAACTTGACAAGTCAAAGGCTGGGCTGAAGTCTAGACATGATAGGCTGCCTTTTGGTAGGACAGCTGTACCTGAGCCTTAGCAAAGCCTGTGAATGCCACAGTCCAGGAATTTTTAGCCATAATCTGATTTTGCAGACAAAGAGGGCCACATGTGCAAACAACAGGTACAGGGGAGAAAGAGCAAACTGTAATTGGTTCTTTAAGGGAGTTGTAAATGGAACCACCTATTTTCATCACAAGAAATCTTTTTTCTACTCCTATGTAGACTTTTCTTTATTCAGACTTCTAAAAGACAGGAACCTGAAATCTGATACGCACGAGCCATTTCTACTGAGTTTTCAGGACCCTGTTTCTTAATCATGTATGTGAATGCGTGATAATAATACTAATAGATGGAAAAACCCCACTGATTCGCATTCCTTTCTCTCTCCATCATTGGGGTTTTTTCCATCAGGAAAGTGTAAATGCCATTTTTATTACAATTTTACTATTTTTGCAACGTTGGATAAGATATGTATAGCTGTGGAATCACAAAATATCACCTTGAATGGCACTATAAAAATATACTTGCTAAAATAGGTGATTATTTATTTCAATGTTAAATAAAGACACCCTTTTTCTGATGCTTTTTCTCCTCCAGTCTGGATTATTTCTTTAGATATTTGGAAAACATGGTCTCCTAGGCATTAATATTAACCAAGAGACTTGTAGATCTATCAAAACTGAACATTCTGGAGTTCTTGTCTGAATGCACATCCAAGGTGTCTATAGGCACTGGGAGAGAGACAGGTGCAAATATGAAGTAGATACACATTCCTCTGAGATTAAGCCTGTTTGTACCCTGGTCCTTTGTTCAAAGTAATATGTAATCTTTAATACCTAACAGCTTGAGGCACTTCTGAAAGGAAGTAAAACTGAAAGGCACTCAAACTTCAGAGATTTACAACAGCTGAAGGTTCTCATGCATCAAACTAGGTTTTAGAAGATCTGGAAGAGAATTTTTCACTCAGCATGCAAAAGCTGCAATAACATCTCTCATCTGGAGAGCTATCTTGTAGCTGTCATGATGGGTACATGAAGTAAAGCCTTATTGTGCTGTACATACAGCTAAATCAAATAAAACTTTGCAATGGTGTGGCATACACCTGCTAGTCAAACTGACTTACTGACTTTCCTCAACCAAGAAACAAGGTTTGAAAGTCAGATTAATGGCTAGACACAGGAATCAATGACAGCAGGAAAACAAATTTATAAGAGACCACGCAAAACCATGCCACTGCAGGTGTCAGTTTTATTTCTCAGAAGTCCTCACCAACAGAAAGAAACTGCATCATTATGTAAATGAAAGCTAAACAAGGAAAAACTACTCAGTGTCAGTATTTAGATTGGTTCATTAATCCTCCTCTAACCATTTGAAATAGCTGGGGAACTGACTGCTAATAACATCTGAGAACTTAAGTGCAAATGTTCTGCAAAGGCTAAGTCTTTATATTTTCAATAAAAGTATCAGAAATGTAATTTGAAAGAAACAACAAACGTGGAAATTTTTCACTACTGAGAAAAACATCTGAACCTGAGAATAAGGACAACATATAAAGTACAAAAAAAATCTCAAAAAGATTGAATTACAAACAAAGATAAAAGCACAGAATATGGGTGAGCTACCCAACCAGAGGTAATATTGTCGTCAGAATAGTTCATGATATGCATGAAACTGATTAAAAGGATAGGCTTATAAAGGAATGCTGAGGCAAACCAGTATCAAGCACCTGGTGTTTAAAATAGGCAAAAGAGAGCAAAAATATGTAGTGACCATAGTGTTACCTGTAAAGTCAGAGAGACGGTAAGTACTGCAAAGAAGACAATCATCAACCCAAAACCTCCGATAAGAAGAGGCCTGCGTCCAAGTCGTTCAATAACTAAGCCCTGGAAAAGAAAAAGTGGCACTGAAGAATGAAAAAAAGCACTGAACAACTCAGACCATCAAATATCTTCTGCTCGTAAATATGAACATCAAAAACAAAACCATGAGACTTGATCTTATCAGTTACGTTTTCATAATTGTGTTCACAAATATGTTCACACAATTGAACTTCTTGGAAAAAACAAGTCAGCACAGGATCTTTATTTGAGACTGCTGAAAAAAGTAGGAAACCATCAATGCAGTACTTGGTATTAGTTTTATGCCTGGATTTCCTACTACAGAACAAATATGACCATTTAGATAGGAAAACGTGCAACCGGTGAATTCAAGTTTAATATTGTTAGCATGGTAGATTTCAAAGTTCCTACTAAATTTAGCTTCCTGTGCAACAACTTAATAATAAAACAAGTACCATACATTAGCTTTATGAAAATAATTAATATGATGATTGAAGTTTGGTTACATTTTTAAGGGCATAAATAATTGTACATTGGAGTGGCTTACAAATTTGCACCAAATTTCTATATTAATGTTCTTAGAATATTTAATTTTCCAATGTCAAAATGCTGAAACAAATCACAGTCCCTTGCTTTTGCATTTTGGCTGTTCCTTAATTTTAACATCTCTCTGAATTTAATCTTGAATAGTTTAAAATTTAAGATTAAAAGCTTTTTAGCAAAGATTAAAAATTTCTTAATCTAAATTTATTTTTAATTTATTTTTGCTCCAGACACAGCAAAAACATTCAGTTGTGATTTGGGATAATGTAATCAAAATATCCAGAAAAAAGAAATGTGCCCAGCAGAAAACTTTGCTCAGGCAAGTGATTGTAACACTGGTACTTGCACTCATGCACATTCTGAATTTATATTTAACACCTGAAGATAAACCAACTTCATTAAAAGCAGTCACAAACTCAGAATATTTATCTGCTAGAGAATAACACAATGAAGAGTTTCTTGAAAGGCTGTAAGATGAAACTGTCTTGGCTAGTCTGACTCATTAAAATAGGCTAATATATTTTAGGTCATAATGGCTGATGTACTAGTCTGACTGGTAACTACTGTAATTACTAATTACAGCTGGCTTCCTTATGAGAAGAAGAAAACAATTTTACAAAGGCTAAAATGTACCACTTCAAGTGAGTTAAAGCCAGAATCACAGAACTGTTTGCCACATCATTATTGGCTAAAGACTGAAATCCCTCTTCCACATATCCTTTGAGCAAAAGATAAAATGAGCAATTAAAATGAAATCTGGAGTAATACCCTTAATTCTGGGAGATGATGCACACCGTTCCACTCTGTCTAGAAGAAATGCATTAAAGGCAAGTACAAAGTCACCCAGGGAAGAAACACCTTGTGTAGCAAGCAGTTCTCGTTTTGACAGTTTCTACAGCTTCCATAATGGAATTTAATTCAGAACCATTTTTAAAATAGACCTGCACTGATGTTATTAACATTTCACCTTGTGCTCATGGGGTCCTAACGTTCCAAAACTGCAACTACTGCCCTGTCAAAACCTCTACAAGGTGCCAAGTATTTTCTACTATGATTAATGAATCCATCTTGCAAACACATGTAGCCACACATACACTTAAATGAGAGACATTTTTTATGGCTGAGAGGTATGAAAAGTCATCTGATAGGTCCGTAAGAAGACAGAGGCTTCTGCAATAGATGCTTCACATGCAATCTGATATGAATTACATGCTCAACAACAAATGCTGCACATGTAACTTGACATACCAGGAGGTTACTCTTATTTTTTTCAATTCTTGGTTGATGGTCATGATTAAACAATCTTAGTGTTAAACCAGATGGTGGGTTTTGCATTAAAACAAGATAAGGGATGAATGTTTCTCTTAGAGGGGGGAAAAGGTTCACAAATACCTCTCATACAGAGGAAAACAGGGGAAAAAAAGTGATCATTTTTGGTTGCACAGGTCAAAGCTAAGCAAATCCGAGAAAGGGAGAACAGTTTGGAATAAGTTCTCCAAAAACACATGTACGCACTTGTGTTTACACACACTAAGTACTGTGGACATATCTGGGCAAATTTACATGGGTTGGTGAGGCATCACTTTCAACTGAGACCAGCCAAGCACAGGGACATTTATAGCAGATGTGCAGGCTCCATATCCTTTTTATAAAAGAGAACAGTAGTTTCTAATATATTTAAATTCGTTTTTCTTAGAGACGATTCAGAAAAGAAATACAGCAAATCCATGTGCAGTCATTCTTTTCCCTGAGCTGATGTCAGCTTTCCCAAGCATTCACCAGTGCTATTTATTTGCCACAGTAGCAATAAGGAATTTGAATGCTTCAGCTTCTGGGCACTCCCTGCAGTTTGTGCCCCAAAGAATTTACAATTACAATTCTTGGTTACATTTCATGTAATTTATGGAATGGATCAACTTTGTCCATGGGAAAAAATAAGCAGGAATTTTATCCCTATTCACAGGGACGCTATGATGTACCAGAATTGCTAGGAATCCTATAATCATTTCCAAAGTTTATAGAAAGTTAAGTACACTGACAACACTAATAAATCTAGGAAATACAGTCTCAGAAGGCTTCTCAATTTGAAATTATTAACTTGCACAATTATGAGAGAAATGCCTACTTCCATTTTAAAGCTAAAGACACTTCTAATTTGTGCAAACGTGTGAACTACCTCTTGTATCATCAGTTCCAACCCTACAAAGTACATCTGCTTATGGCACAGATTCAAATAAGGCACACACCAGTCTCTGCTGAAATGGGATACAACACAGAATCAAGCTCAAGAAAGCCGAGCGCAGCAATCAGAACCATGCTCCCTACCCGGTTAGAAATTTCAAAGCTGTGTGAGAAGCATGTGTGCTTGGAAAGACATGGGTCTGTGGCTTTGCTGGTCAGGAGGCAATGCAAAAGCATTTCAGGGCCCACTGGCAGATCGAAGTTGTTCAGCTAGGAGCCAGCCCAGAACAGAAAAGCTTCTCAGGAAGCACCATCTTTCATCAAGGCCAAAAACGTTTTTTTAATCATTTAAGTGCACAGATGCTTCAACAGCCAGTCCAACAAGCTGTTTAGGTCTGCAGTATTTCTAACTAGAATTTTATTTCCTTTTGAGGATTTCTTAAGAAAACCTATGATAATACACCAGTACGTCAAATTTCTCTGCTGAATTAGTTGCTCCTTGATGGAAAAAAAAAAAAAGCCGGATAAAATCTGAAGTTTTAGCATATACTTGAAAAGCAAGGTCTAATGTGCCTTCTATAGCAGCTATTTTCCCTAATTAAAACAATGCTGGTTTTGAGGTTATAAACAGACAACTTCATTTTTGCTTATGATTATACAAATCCAAGTCTTGTTAACTTGCAAAACCCAGTAAGATTCTTATGACTCATAAGAAGTGGAACATGAGTCACCAGTTTTCAAGTATTTATAGTTCTGAATGCTCCACTACTATGCAGTGGCAACTGTTACCTATTGAAGACCTGTAACAAGCCAAAATATACTATATGGTAGAGTAAATTAAATAACAAGAAATTCAGTATTTGCTCAAGTACAGTAAAAAAAAGAATCTTAGAACCATTTTCTGTGATAGCACACTGAGTTATTTGCCAAATTGTGTAGGTTGATACTTGCTTTTGTGTGATCATAAACATGCACTTGTAGAAGCCTATACCCAGTCATGGTAATTACCACAGCTGAAATTACTGAAAACGTGTGAAAAAATATTGCAACCAAAATTCTCTCAACACAAACATTTGGTGATAATAAGGCAACTCATATGCAAACTAAATTAACAGTTCACATAACTTACTTTTATGTGGCAGGAAACATTTGTGAATAAAGTTAAAAAAGCAAATGTCAATCTTTTCATTTGAGTCAGCTGCAGATATCAGGGCTGACATAATGAAAGTAGAGCACATTAAAACAGATCAGAGAAGCTTCTCTGGATAAAATGAATGTGTAAGCGAGTTCTACAGCCCAAATTGGAGGTCATTGAACACTATTCCCGACTTACCTCCTGGCCCTAAACTATACTAAGGAAATTATGAAACTTTTAGATTTTCTTGATGTCTTAGCTCTGTAAAGAAGTTTCATCTACATGCTAACATCAAGAGTGGCCACACTTGTTTTCTCATGTGTTCTGGATATAGGTCTGAGTAAGAGTGTATGTCTAGACTCAGATTCAATGTGACAAGCTAACTGTGTTATTTCCATTTTAAATAGCAGGATTAAAATGGATAATCACATTTACATTGCCGTCAGGTCTATTTATGACAGAATGTGTAGTATCTTGCACCCAGGAAACGGAGAGGAACAGAAGACTGAGCATCCTAAATTGTTTTTTTTGATTCATACTTTTATGTAGATCTACGTGTCTACTGTATGAACTATAAAGTTCTAAAACAAAGAAATGGGTTATTTTATTTAAGTACCTAAACTGGAATTTAGAGGACTAGCACCAAATTTGACCACATAAGCATAAGCCTTAAATAAATTTGTGCCTGCCCTGGCTCTCACACCAGTTTTCCTGTATCTGTGTTAATGACATGACAGGATAAAATCCTACGCATCTTCTGTAGGTACAAGGCTAGGGATTACTATTAGCAAAGTAAACTGAACTGATTGCTATGTTTGTAGTTAGTCTGTATTATTTTGCAACAAAGCATCCTTAACCAGCTTAAACCAGCAGTGAAATTTTCCATTCACTGAAGAGGGTCTCCACACTCAATGCCCACCAGACCAGCGTGACCAAGATATAGCCCATGCAGGGATTCGCTCTAGCCAGCTGCTTTCGCCTCAGCAATGCCTGGGAACAGCCCTTAGGGCAGCACAAAAAAACCCTATTACCTTACTCCTATTATGTCCCTTCAGTAAATTGTAGATATTTTTGAAGCAAAGCCCGTTCTGTTGATGATTTAGTTGGTAAAATGGATCTATTTGGTAATAGCATTGTTTTGTCTTGTGATATAAAAGCTAGACTAGATCTTGACCTTGATCTATGATAGATTATTGTGGCTGGTGCTTCATTTTCTAATGATGGTACTTGAATGCCCTGACGCTGATAATCTTGAATAGATTGGGAAAAATTAATCAAAACAAACTTCCTTTTTTTTAACACTCAACAGCAGGAGATAGGTCTTTAAAACTTTCAATTTCTGAATATATCCTGCAGAAGGATTTTTACTACATAAAAGCAGTCTTTAACCCACTATACCTTGGGTCTTAGCAGTGGCATTGTAAGGTAGACCTCCATAAGGTCTCTGTCACAGACTTTGGAAGGCATAGCAGTAACACCTTAATGCATCACTTTATAGGAAAGGCATAATCTTCTCAACATAGTCATAGTTTGTCTCTTTCTGTGAACATTATATAAAGACCAAAAGTGGTGCCACAGACGGCAAATTTGGATGTGGGATGCTTAATCTGAATAATATTCCCTTTTATTCTATGGTGGTTTCATGGAAGGGCAGAGGAATCTATTCACACACTTACTTCTGTCTTCCTTTCCATTCAGCCTGTCACCTTATCAAAGAAAGGCACTGGCAAATTGCTCTGTCCACTACAAGGCAACAACTAAATTAAACTAACCTCAATTACTAAAAATTACAAAAAAGCCACAGTAAACAATCTTACTAGAGAATAATTAAGTTTGTGGAGTCCTCTTACTGTAGAATTTAAAGAACAGACTTCTAATAAACACATAATTGCAAGGGTTATTATTTAGGTATATTCCATCCTGCTTCAAACACGGCACCAGGACAGATAACTTACTGCTGTGACATATCTATGAGTAGGAAATCTATTCAATATTTCATTCCAGAGGATACCAAACTTCTTTAGAAGCAAACTGAAATTAATGGGCTTTCTCATTAAAAAGTAGTTCGACTATCCAGTCCTCTAAGCTGCATCTGCATTAAGTATAATAGGTAGAGAAGTGTACAATTAACTGAAAAACATACAGAAAGTTTTATCATCTCCCCAGAGAGAAGCCAGGACACCAAGTATGCAATGCTACAACACAGGTATTTCATGAAGTGAACTAGAAGGGATGGTGTAACCAGGAGTTGCAGGCAGATTATATGAATGAAAGGAAAGTGAGGATGCTTGTATTTCATTTTTCAGTATCTTGTTTGTGTGGCTTTTGCTTGAAAGGAAAATGGATGGAGCTGTAGGCAAAGCATGGCATATACTAGCAGGCTTATAAAGTGATTTGATCTCAAGGACTACATCAACATGATTATTATTACGCTGCTGCTCCCAGGAGACATGATAAAGGAAGACTTTCAAGTTTTTCCACAGTTTGAATGACATTTTATCTCCTAAATATTATTTTACCTATCTCTGAAATATATCTAATTCAATATTTTCCTTTAGCACTCATATGGGGCTCACTAATGGAGCTCATCAATACGCATGCATTCTTACAGCAGCTCAGAGTTTCATGTCACCTAACATATGCATAATGACCAGAGAAAGTACATGATTGCATTGTGGACCTCTCCGATATATATTTCATTTACAAGAACAAAAACTCTACTTCTATTACTTATGGGAGGATCTATGAAATCCTACAATTTATTGCTGGTAAAATCTGGTTGCTGCTAGCAAGCAGAATATGAAAAAAATACTAGGAATATTAAGTTAAGTACTCTTTTGCTTTCTTCTGCTTCTTCCCTTCTTCCCTCTGAGTAGTATATAAGACATAAACACCTGACTTAATATTTAATGCAGTCAAATAGATTTAAAAAAAAATTACACAATGAGCAGCTGATAGGTTGGGAGTGGGAGGAAATCCCCCATCCTTAGTTCTAGGCATGAAAAAATTTAGAGAAAGTTACTTGTAGAAATAAGAAGCTGCAAAACCTTCAATTGAAAAAACAAATTCATGTTGCTGTTCCTTTAAACAGCAGCAATGAAACATTTGTGAAGATTATTGACATATAATTAAGGCTACAAAGCAGCATTTCTCTTGAGCTGAAAGAGCAAATTTGAAGGGAGTGGAGATGTCAATACATCAGCATTTCCAGAGGCACAGCAAGCAGCTTAAACAGAAGAACATTCCTCTTGGGCATAAAAAAAAGTTACCACACATACCAGGAATCAAAGCAGATACATTTATCCCCTTTATGTATGAACAGTGCGCTCTGACTAAACCCCACAAACTGATAACACACAGAAGGAACTGAAAAGATGATAGACCCTCTTAGAATGGCTCCAGTATCATGGAATCTCCTCCATGTAAGTTTCACCTTTTTTCCACAAAAAAGAGGTGTATTCTTCACTTAAATCACTGGAAGAATTATCATTATTATTCTTACATATATCTTGAATAAGAAGCATTTCTGTAGTATTAAAAAGAAGAAATTGTAAGAGGTTGGGATTTCCATACTTCACTATCCCCACCTACTAAAAAGAATGTCCCTTTAATTTTAAAAAAAAGGATGGTTTACCCAAAAATAGATTTCTGGAAATTCACAAAGATCAGAAGAAGATCTCTGTGACCTTTGAGAGTCTTTATGTCCTAGACTATAAGAAAATAGACTTGATAGCTGGATTCAGTTTAACATTTTATAGGTCATAAGCAGCTGCTCTGCCATTGGAAAGGACTTTTTCACCAAAACCACTTTTTTGACATTTAAAAATGCTTGTCTGATGTGTCCAGTATTGTGCAAATACAGTTAGTATAGAATATATGGAGATAAGAAAAATTCTAATAAAGAAAGAAAAAAATGTTTGCTTGTTTGCAACTTTCCATTCCAAAGACGTCTCCCACATTGTTCCTTATTTACTGCAGTGCAAACATAAATTTATTTCCTTCAGCAATTAACTGTATATTCATCTACTAAAACTTTGAGGTTCAGTTTCCTCATTTAGTGTATATTTTTTTCCTGGTCAACTTTTCCATTTTCATAGGATCATACAATCATTTAGGTTAGAAAAGACCTTCAAGATCATCCAGTCCAACCATAATAACTCTACCAAGTCCACTGCTAAACCATGTCCCTCAGCACCACATCTACATGGCTTTAAACACATCCAGGGATGGTGATTTAACCACTTCCCTCAGTAGCCTGTTCCAGTGCCTGATGACCCTTTCAGTGAAAAAATTTTTCCTAATATCCAACATAAACCACTCCTGGCACAACTTGAGGACGTTTCCTCTTGTCCAATTAATTCTCCATTTTGAAATAGTAAAGAAAAAAATGTCCATGGATAATTATTTTATTAACATCTTCCTCCACGTTCAGTGCATAGAAAAGATACACAATCTACTCAGGAGCTCTTGTGTTTTGAAAGGACACCTGCTTACCCTCAGTGAGTGAGACAGCAGAATTTAACACAACGTGGGACAACCTCATTCTAGCATGCTGGCTTACTTTTCCGCCAGGCTGGGTTACAAATATTTACTCTCATATTTTTAAATGGCTGAAGAATTTTCCTCACCGTTTGTAAGATGCTATAGAAAACATGTCATTAAAACATTCCTGGTAAAAGAGATGGCTGTTCCTGTGAGCCACACGGAACTAGTTGTACTGTACATGAGCCTTCTCCAGCAACACGTGCTGGCTTCCCAGCGGGCACATGAGAAGATTCTGTGATGTGAATATACTGCTACTAGGTAAAGTCATTCTAACAGGTGAAATAATTTATGAGTTATCACTGAATCACAGAATGGTAGGGGTTGGAAGGGACATCTGGAGATCATCTAGTCCAACCTCCCCGCCAGAGCAGGTTCACCTAGGGCAGGTTACACAGGAACATGTGCAGGTGGGTTTTGAATCCCTTAATATACTTTGGTAACTTGCTGTTTGGCCTTATTCCTCTTCACTCACAAAGTACCTCAGGATATATCAACTTCTTATGCTCTTTTAATGCAACTAAAACTAGAGATCATCTTCTTAAAAAAAAATGCCCAGCCACAGAACTGGGTTTAGGATTTGTGGCAAATTAACCCACATATTAAGAACTTCTGCCTTATTAAAACAGCAAACAAAGGACTACAACCCCCATGAGCCATTGCTGAGGTCCTCCAGGAAACGGAAACTGGAAATTGGAAGGTGTGTCACGGACTATAAAAGCCTGGTGGAAAAGACAAATCCTCCCTTTTTTCCCTGCTGTGCCATGCTGAGGACACATCCGCTCCCCCCCAGGCTGAGGCAGGGGTGGGGGGGGAGGCCACGCTGAAATTGAAAGAGCTCAGCTAACAAGCAGCTGGTGCTGTTCCAAGCCAAGAGCACTGTGTTGAAGAAACCACAGCCAGAAGCTGCTCCTGATGCTGAGCCAAGCCAGATCGAGCTGCTGCCCTGCATCACTGGAATCGAGCCAAGACGAGTCCACTGTACTCGCTGCCGATACGGGCGCTGCCGACCAGCGAGTCTCGAGCCGAACTGTGCACTACCAGGCCCCACCAGGAGCATCGTTGGACATCCAGAGAAGGGGTGATTTATACCACATACACACATAGCCCAGCATCCACATACAGGTCATATTTTGACATCATTAGGTTCTTGCTTGCCCTGTTCTTCCCTCCCCGAGGTTTCCTAGTTCTCCTTAAGATGGGGGAGTGAGTGGGTGAGCGTAGCGTATGATAGTATTTCTATAGGGCAGATATGGTTTTATGTGAACATATATATAGATATATTTTAGTAAAAAATTTGTTGAGTACTCATTGGTCTCCGTATTTGCCTACATGCTTGGTAGGAGGTATCTCGCTTTGTGGTTGTTTGCCCTCGATCCCTCTCTCTTTAGGAGGCGGGTCAGACGTCTGCGCACCACCCGTGACAGGATTAAACCCCGAAACAATATTTTTCAATTGCTTTATTAATGACTACACTTAATCCCCAATATACTATTCTGTTCATATTTTAAACTTTAAATATCAAGCATGTTAATAGGTTTTTAAAACCATACTTACAGAAAAAACAGCAGCCAAAGTTTCAACAGCACCAGTACTTAGTGTAACATAAGGGATTGTTTCATGATTGATCCCAGCTTCACTAAAGATGTTGTTCGTGTAGTACCAGATCTGTATCAGAGAGAAGAAAATGGGTTATTAAATCATTACGGCTTGAACTACAATTTATGGGTGTTCAGTTCAAACATCTGATCTGCTAGAGCCCAGACTTGTTAAATTCTGAGCACTCCCAAAGGACCAAGGGCCGGGCAGGACAAAAAAAATGAAGGGAAGGTGCAGATTTCAGGTGGATTAGTCACAACACTGCTGTACTTCTGCCTTTAGATCCAGGCAGAATTACAAGCAGCTTTAACTCAATTTAGCTTAATTCACTTTAGGCGTAAATCAAAGAAATTCACTTTAAGCTTGAACAAAAGGATATAAATAGGTTCTGTGGCTGAGCCACACTGCTTAATAAGTCCGTTTGGGTGGCTTTATGGAATATTTCAATGGCACTTAACAACAGAGAACAGGAAAGAGATGCTGAGAGGCACTGCAGAAACTGCTCCTTTTCAGACAGAATGTCTGAGGTTTATCTCACTTTAACCTCACTGCATCATGGACATCTGCAGTCAAGCCATCACCCTAATCACTATTACAAACAAAAAGAAAAGATACTTTTAGAGCGAGAGTTTCTTGATGAGAAGTAAAAAGCTGCTTTTCAGGTGAAATGAATCATAGGCTAGAAGGAATGGTCACTAATGGACAGAAACACAGGAAGCACAGGGTTACTAGCTTGGAGGAAGTCATCCTTGTGTAGTCAGTAAAACCATATCCAGTGGCGACAATATGCAGATAGAGAATATATAGTGGTCATGTTCTAAAACAACAAGTCTGGTAAGTATCAGAGCCCCATTCACATCACAAGTAAAGTCTGAAAACCATAAAATATTTATGTTGGACTCAAGGTGACAGCAAAGAGCTAGCCAAAGACATTGGTTGACAAATGCATGCAACAAGGAGAGATTGCCTTGGAGAGACAAAAGATAATTCATTTACTAAAGAAGATGAAAAACAGATGTAACAACTGATTATCAGTAGAAAATAAGCCACAGCTAGTTACCTGTGACAACAAAATTGAAAGCCAGAGATAACAATGACCCTAAACATAAAAGTAGGAGTGGTATTTTTTCCCATATGCAAGCCCTAACAGGGCAAGCACTGTTAAAGAAAAGGCTTCTGTGATTAATGGAAGTGTTTTGATCACATGAGGAAAACCCTGCTGCCTGCCAGCATATTATACACATGCTACATCTGTTTATCAAGCTACCAACTCAGAAGTTTTGTAAAAAAAAAAGTAACTCTAAATACCCAAACATCCCTTCAGCAGAGCTGCTTGCCCCAGACCAAAGAAGAAAATCCAACTCCTGTTACATAAAACAAAAGTGAAATAAAACACCAAGGACAAAAAAGCTACTTGTATCGCCTTATAGGTACAGAGAAACTCACTGAAGACTTTTATGCCTACGCTGGCACATCAACTCTCACCAGAATAGATGCAGTGACAATAAATGGCATCAGCAAAGTTCTCTATATGAAGTCATCTGCCTTCATGTAGCGTGCATTTCATTGGCAACAAAACCAAGGATGAGCTCCCAATTCCCTCTGAAATGTTTATGCCCACTGATAAATTTGTTGGGACTCAGTACTCTGACAACCCATTCACTTCCCATAGACCTACGCAGTATATAAGGAAAACAAGGTGGCAGAAAATTGTGATAAACGTAAAATATTTTTGCCATACTACAAGTTGCAAGATTGAAAAATTCATGCAATGAAAGTTAGAAACCATGTAATTTAGACATTTCATTCTTGGTATCAGTTATGCATAGCAGGTAGAGCTTCTAAAAATGATGGCAATATTGCAGGTGTGGAGACCTTGAAAGAGAAGAAAAAGACTAAACCGTCACTTAAGCAGACAACACCTGAATGCAATTTGGCAAAATATAACAACCAGAACATGAGATGTTTTGCAGAAGAGCCTGACTGACCAATGGTGGCAAGAGTGGTAATGACACAGCTAGATTAAAAAACTAGCAGAGCAAACACAGGATGAGGTTCACCGATTTCTTAAGTCTCTGCAGCAGCACAAAAATAAATTAGAGTAAAAAATACCAAGATGTACACAATTCAAAACAACGGAAGTGAATGTTTTTCAGCTTGTCCATCAATAAACAGGGAAATACAGTGTTCTAGGATATTACTGAGACAAATGCACTAATGCTAAGGATGACTACTCTACTTTCAATTAAGCTATTTTTCTAACATTTTTTGTTAGCTAACGATTTCATTAGCTAACAGAATTAGCTAATGATTGGGCTAAAAGTTTTGGAAAGAAAGAGCTGCAGAAGGCCCAGAAAAAACTGCTGTCAGGCCCAAATCAACACAGGGATATCTGACTTCCTGTGTCCATGTGGGTTGCTGTCACTTCACAGGCTGAAGTAAAACTTCAGCACTTTAGTCAGTTAAACAGCTGCCATGAGGAACAGCTGTGTGTCTGTAGTCCAAGTTCTGTGAGTTTGGTGGGAACATTTTAGCATTCTTGCCTGTAGATTACAGTTAGCTGCATGGAAGTTGCTTTCTTTGCTTACCATAAGCTTTTACTCCCACAAGCTCTTAGCTTAGAGGGGCACGAGGTGTATGTTATCTGTGGTGTTCCCAAACTCTCACACCACTGACCCCCTCTAGCACCTTTCCAGTCCTTTTATTTCTCATCCAGCTCCCTACATACATTTCTTCCTAAGAAATTGAACTCTTCAATAGGAAAAGAAAGCAACAAAAAGAAAAAAAAAAAAAGATGTGCAAAACTACAGACATACTCACCCCTTCCTACACTACTTGATGCCAGGTCTTCTCCATACCATGTATGAAGAGCACACCATGGCAGATCTTTTGCATACTGAAAACACGCACTGCTGCATGGATGTCTATTCCTAACATGATTTCTTGCCATTTGAAATACATCCCTCTGCCTTAAGGACTGACCCCAGCGAAGCCTAGGGATCCCACTTTGGGAATCATTCTCTTAAAGCAATATGCAGTACAGTACGTCTTGATATGAAAAAGCAGAAAGTTCCAGTACAGTATATGTCTTGATATGAAAAAGATAAAGTTCACCAATGGGAACTTCACTGTAGTTTTCTGTCTTCTTTAGAACTGAAATTAAATGGTGGAAGATAAATAAATTTATGATAGATTACATGGATCATGGATAAATTTTATCAGATGAAAAGAGACTAATACAGATTCGTTTATTTATGCCAATTTAGGTCAGATTGGTATTTCATTATAACTGAATACATTAATATGATCAGGGCTTCACTGTGATATCTGTTCCATGTGGAAACCAACAAATGATTCTTTTTCAAGCAAAACAAATTTTTGTTCTAAAGAACTTTAAAAGGAAGCAAGTGTTGTCAGATACCGGCAGGATGGTTACAGAAGTCTGCCAGCTGGTAATTTCCCCCGAGAGTGACCTGAGACTCTCGCCTGAAAGAAGTCCAGCTTTCCCATATGCCCTGCCCAGATGGTAGCTGTGGGAAAGACCAGACTGACTAACAGGGCACTACAGACAAAGCAAATGGTGGGAGCTTTGAGTTAGAAGGAAGTGTTCACAGCCAGTTGAACCTTGCTGATGCTGGTTCACACCCAGCAAGTTAGTTCAGATGCAGTCAGGCAAACCAAGACCTGGGCTTAGCACTGTCACACCTGTATCTGTCCTGTAATCTCTGAGCTTTAGGTGACTTGAGCAAGATCAGCTAGGAGAGCCATGCAAAACAGACAAGGAATTGAAACTTGGTCCATTAATCACACGGCCCAGCTATTTCTCTTATAATTTTCTCATTTTTACTATTAACTATTACTACTATTTAAATAATCAAATTTGGAATGCAGTTTTTGTGTGAATATTTTTTTTATATGTTTAGTGGCATTGTATGGGAGGAGAAACAGTAATAATAATAATAAAAAGATACGGCTTGAAACAGCCAAGTCAACACAGGTTTCCTGACAAAGAGAGTTTTTCTGAGGCTTATTTTCAGAAAGTAGCCACCCAACAGCACTTTACACCAACTCTGGAAGCCATTTTGGACTGGGCATGTCTCACTATTCCCCCACACCCTCTCTCAAGCTATGAGAGCATGGCCATGGAAAACTGGACAATTTCTGTTATCTATTAAATATCCTCAAAGCCACAAAACTCTTGTATGTCAGCTGAAAATTTAGCTGTGGCATTCCTTTTTTTTTAGGCAATGTGTTTCATTATTTGAACAGTCTGTTTCTTAGTATAAGCATCATTTTATTTCACTTACGCATTTATAGATCTTAGAAAGACTGGATGACAAGATAATTCAATTTCTTTTCTTAAGAAAGTATCCACTCTGAGGAACAAAATAGCCTGTCATTAGCACTGAAATCATAGAATCATAGAAAGATTAGAAGAAAACACCACCTATACGTATGTGCTTACAGTTCACTCCACAGCCTGAAAAAATCTTCTAGTTTCCTCTTGGTACTTTCCTGAAAATTTTTAGATACCAGTGTTCTAATTGCATTAATCTTTTGAACAGTCTTGGACAAATTACTTTGTATTAGGAGTGTTAAAATTATAGAGATACCTGAGATAAGCCTGAACTAGTTGTCTTAGGTATCAGAAGCATTTACACTTATTATCACTAATTAGCCCCAGGTTAAAAAAAACAACTAGCTTTAGTATGCTGTAATGCACAAAGCCACAGGAAGAGCTCCTTTCAGCAGTGATGGTACTACCTTTCATGTATATAAGCAATTAACACCTTTGAACTATGACATAAACTCCTTTTGCTTTGAGGTGCTTCATGAGAACATTCATGATGTGCAGCCTAAACCGTCTAAGCGAGATGTGACAAACAAGGAAAGTTCTAGCTGGATATACAGAAAATGCTTTCCACACTAAGTGGTGAGAAAACCTGTCACAGCTGTCCCAAGGAGGTTGTGGACTCTTCACCCTTGGATATATTTAAAACACAACTGCACAAAGCCCTTGGTAGTCTGAGCCAACCCTGAAGTCAGTCCTGCTTGAGGCAGGGGCTTGGACCAGGTGACCTCCAAAGATCCCTAAATTGACCTGTGACCCTCTCCTAGCTGACGAAATAGGCTCAGACGGTTGGAAACTTAGATATCCATTAGTCTCAGACACATTAATGGTCAACAGGACTCCTTGCTATTGGTTGTTTTGTGTCTTTTTTCCTCTTCTGCTCCACTTTCCAAGAAAGGCATATTGAAGCACAGCTTATTCTTCAAATTGTATGAAACAACAACAAAAATGAACTAGTCAGTACAACCTCTTAAAACCCCTTACAGGAACTTTTGCTGACTTAAGTACAGAACTGAATTAATCCAAGCAGAAATGTCTACTAAAAAGACAAAGTTTACCTAACATGAACAAACATGGGGCATATCAGACCAGTTCTTAACTGACCAGAAACAGAGAATCAGAGTACCAGTAGAAGAAGCTGCACACACTTTCTCTGCTGATCTATGCTACCTTTTCATGTATTCCTTCAAATATAACACAACATGGCTTCCCTATTTTTTATTCCTAAAAAAACCCAAATGATATAGCTCTCTGTAGATGTTCCCACATGCTGGTGTAACAAATCATTACTAATAATAAACAGCCAAAACCAAAAGTCATAATAGAGGTTGCTAAATGGTATTAGCACAAGCCTTGTACTGAAAAGAAAGAAAGGAGCACCTCAGGAGATGCCATAACCGGAAGAAAGACACTTACAGCATTTAGCCCACAGAGCTGGTAGCAGCCCATGGTGACGACCACTGTAATGACCTGCCATCGCACAGCACGGGTTCTCAGGAGCTGAAGTATTGACACTAACTTGGTGTTTCTTTGGACTCGAGACTCTGCCAAAACTTCTTCTACTTCATGAGACACGTCATCTTTCCCAAGGAAGGTCTGAAATGCTACGAAGAGAGGACATGTACTTTAGGCCAGACACTTGGCACTATGTGAATTTGTAACAGGCTTGTTTCATAGAAATGGAAATGTGTGATACAAATGGGAGACAAACATGGGCTACAACTTAATTATTCTTCTGCCAACAATATCATTCTGCTCTAGGTATGATCTGGCTCATCCCTGCAATTGGTCTCAGAAACTGCAACAAGAGTATGAAGTATTTGGCATGCTACCAGATCTCTCATGTTATTTCATATATAATATAGCCCAAGGTCCAGTGCAGAGTCAAAACCCTGTGTAATCTGAAACAAGGGTTTAAGAGCAAAGCCGTTCTGAACAGTAGTTGACCTGGCTACTTTTGCAAGATACAGCAGATTTCATTGCTGGAGATAGACTGCATAGAGAAGTAACATGATGTAAAAATGTATGTTAAGTCTGGTAACCCAAGAAAAGGCAGACATTTGAAAGGAGTAACTACTACTCTTTATATTACCTCTTTTTTTACTAGAATATAGACAGGAATTCACTTTGTCAGGATGATTAATATTAGAAAGTAATAATTAGAAAGTAAAATTACCCAGAGCAGTTCAAGACTTTCTATTTGTCAGCACTGGAGACACAGGAGTGAATTTACCTGGCAAATACAAGCAAAAACCCAACCTTGTCTCCCCAGAAAAACATACAATTTAGTATTACATTAGTGCACATTGATGACTTACTGAGATGTTCTTCCCCTGTGAATAATATAACCTTTCCACCTCAGACCTCCTCCAAGAGGTACTACAAACAGGTACCCCCTAATGGAGGTGGTGTATCTCCACCAGCCTTGTTTTACAGATACCATATAAGCTGATGACACTTTTGTCGCAATCTTCTTAACATACCCCAGAAGCTGCCTTTTTAATAGGTATTTCAAATGCTCATAATCTTTGAATGACTGCAGAGAAACAATTACATTACACATACCCCTGCACCAAGATTTTGTGACACAGTAGGATGCTAAGTCTAAAAAAAATCCTTTATACAGCAGGTTACATAATACTGTTACTTTTATTAAGTGAATAATATTAGTTCACTTAATATTATTAAGCTGATTTAGTTCTCCTAAGAGCCAAATCAATTTTTCTCTTTTCCACACCTTTTTATAGCACTGCCTGTAAATAAATGACCTTCACCTTTTTCAATAGGTATACATTCTTTTGGATCACAGAATGGACTGGGATGGTCAAGAAAGCCAGAGACTGACTAGTCTTGGTTAAAATGCCCAGACCATTTAGGTTTTGAAGTTACAAAATTTTAACTTTATCCAGTAGGTGAAAAGGCTAAGTATTGGCATTTCAATGTTGTGAGGGATAGGTCACAGAAATGAACTGGTGGCCTCTCTGGAGCATGCCTCTCCATTACTTTGGTGAATGTGCAACACCGCGCACACTGCCTGGTCCCCAGTCTGCCAGTGCGAGGAACTAACTGGAGCTCTGAGGCAAGATTTTCAGAGGCAGTTAGCACTTCTATTGCATTTTAATGGGCTCTACATGACTTTGCTTAACATGGAGGATTTTTTTAAGGGATGAACACTGACCACCTCTGGGTGTTCAGTCAATTCATAACATTCATTCATTCTGATACCCGGTTTCTCTCTTCGGAGAGGAAAGATCAGAATTTTTAAGTCCCTCAGAAACAGCATGAGATTTATCTTTTTGCACAGGCCTTACAATCAGAAATGAGTTAACAAATGCAGACCTCCGAACCCAGAATTTTAGTTGCTGAGTTTTGTCCTTGTGCCAATGCCCTTTTATTATGGCATGCTAAACACTTGTTAAAATTAGTGTGATGTATTTAAAGACACCAATAAAAATGTAAAATTAAAAAAATGTGTGCCTATAGTATTTTAAAGTCAATGTCTCACACTTTCCTCAGTATTATTAGAGCACTGATAAAGAAAAAATCAAATAAAGATGACATATATCACCATACTCTTCTTTAAAAAGATTTTCTCAGGTTTTTTGGCATCTGGTTTATCAGTGTAAATTAGGTCAGTGCACAATTTGCTTTATTTTTCCTGTCCTTAGAATCCTCAACATTACTGTAGGGCACACAAGTCAAAAATATAGGTGCAGTCAAGTAAAAAGAAAGCAATCTGTCTCTTCTGCACAAGGGAGCTTGCTGTATTTCTAGAAGGACCAGGAAGTAAAAAACTGCAATTACAAAAATTACCAAGTACAAGGCAAGAAAAATATAGACACCTGCTTTCTTTTTCTTCCCTCCCTGGTCTTAGGAGAAGAGATAAAAATGCCACGAGGAAACTCTGATGGATACTTAAAATTACCAACAAGTCAAGAAATGTTTAGAAAATGCTATGCTATACATGCATAGTTTTGAGTAGATAACACTCAGTCTTCTTGGAAAAACACATTTTCCTGCTACTCAAACACATCTTCAATTTTCTTCCATTAACAGTTTTTCAGTACAGCAAGAACCACAATTTTATACATAATTAATGTGGAAATAAATTCTGCATTAGCAGGGAGATGGGAAAACTCAAAGGTCTTTCTATGCGCGATGTTCAATTCTATTCATTTCACATTTTAAACCCCAGCATTATTGGCACAGAGTAGCACAGCAGCAGTTCTTCTCCCCATTGCAATGACTCGTTTTCCTCTGTGATAGGCTGCTTCTTTCTTAGAAAAGTCTTATTTTCATGTCATGCTTAAAACCATCGAAGGAGTTACAGTTCTAGCAACTTTTAGACCTTTCCCAGATTTCTTTTAATCCCCTTGGATAAGATGGTCCTAGATTCTCAGCTTTCAAATGTCAAGACACTGCCTTTATAAATAGCAAAAGAAGTGGATGGTTCCAGCCAAGGGGAAAGGAGCTAGGGAAACCCTTCCGTTTACACCACCAGTTCTTACTCACCTCAGCTAAGTGAAGGTGAAACAATAGAAAGCGTTGTGAAGGTCTGAACAAAATCAGTTGGAACTGTCTTTAAAACCAGTCAAGCCCTTCAATTAACAGATGATGAACACTCAAGAACTCAACTACTTGGGGAATTACTAATTCTTTCTTGACTGCAGTACTTCCAGGACTATGCCAAGAAAGCAGCTGTTATCACAAAGATTGAATTAGCATGCAAACCTTGAGAAGATATTTCAAAGGATCAAAATGTTATTCTGTGGTTTACAGAATAGAGCCAGTCTCAAGAAAGCAGAGGCAGAAAAAGAGAGAAGTAGTCACAGGTAGTAGTTTGGGCTTATGCTTTTGCTTAAAAAATAAGTTGCATGAGTATTATTGTCATCGTTTCCCCATGGACACATTCACTTTCACTTCACTGATGATTAAGTATATTAAACCCAGTGTCTTTAACACAAAGCTTTGTCTAAACTCTGCTTAAACAGCACCTTCTTTAGCCACTGTTGGAGACAAAATACTGGGCTGGACAGACCCAGTCAGGCATCTCCTATTAATTCTGGCTGCTATTTTGAGTGGTGGTAGATATATGGGGTGCCTCACTGTTTGCCTCAGCACTTGCAAAAAGTTCACCCAACTTCAATGCTTTTGAATTGAATATATAGCAATTTCCCTCTAGTAACTTCATGTCAACACAAAAATATTTGGCAAAATGAAAAAAACAGTTATTTTCATATACCACTAACTTTATTATAGTACTGAATAGCCAGAAGAATAATAGTACTGAATAGCCAGAAGAATAATTCCGATGTACCTTTGAAGAAGAAGTAGCTATTTAAATCCAGAAAAATATTAATTAACTACTAGCATGGAGCATAGCCAAGTTTAAGAGTAAATCTCAGATTTGCTATTCCAAGTCAGCAAACATAACTGCAAGCAAAAGGCTTCAGGCTTTTCCCATGTGTCACCTCCTTCTTTTTCTAGGTAAAGGAACACATAGATCTTCTGTGAGTTATCATCTAGTTTGGGTTTACATCTTTACCTGTTCTTATGTCTGGTTTCACAGACCACCAGTACAAAACAGGCCTGTTCAGGTTCACTTGAAACTAGCCAAGAGGTACAGGTAAAACAAAATACCCACATGCTACCCCAAAATAACACAAGAATTGGGAAAGAGTTGTAGCAAAGGTCCAGTGAATCAAGTCTCCTTTGTAAAAGGGAGGAGGTTAAATAAAAGTTTAAAACCAAAACAGACACATCACGATCACTCCAACTTTTGGCAGTCAGCAACCATCAGAGCTACTATAAGCCAACAAGAGTAGCAGTCATGGCTATCTCTTCCTTTCCCCGTAAGCATAGCTTATAATGCTTAGAGAAGTACAAAAATACAGATAAGCAAAAATAAATCATATGTGTCCTTGTTATCAGTCATAACAACTTCATTTAAATCACTGGATTTGCAACGATTTGTTCCTGACATTGGTTTTAATATCTCTCCTGTCCACATGAGCCCCATGAGTGGCTTGGTAAAAAATTAGCTACATGCTTTTTTTAAATCAGAAATGGCCTTGCTCTTTTATCATGTCAAAATGTATCAGCTCTAATCCATCTAAGAATTTAAATCTACACTACTCGTTATACCGGTTGTAATGCTTCTTTCATAACCATGGGACTTTTAATGTATGACTGAACATACTAGTTGAACAGATTTTGCACATCACCCACAGATGTTCCTGTGACATTTTATCTAACTTATCTGACCCATAAGACATAACAATATTCTTGTTCTCTGGCAAGCTGTGATGCCAGCTAAATTCCGTCACTGATGCACACGACCTGCTACTGTAGCTGCATTGAAAATGCACATTTCCTCCTCGTAACAGTATTCTTCAAAAGAGACACATCAACTCTCCAACTGGAAGTGTTTATAACCAGTGTTGTTAGTCACAAAAATATTCCAGTTTATCATACTACTACTATCAGTTTTATTTACATTGCATCATTGCCACAGTCACAGATCAGGGGTCCACTTAGCATGCAATAATAGGCAACTAATGTAAAATTCCTGTCTTACTGTCCTAGAACTTCGATGGTAAACTGCCTGATGTAATCATAGCAGCAGGTTTTTAATTTTCTTCCTGTTTCTATCCCTGTTAATCTTCACTCCCAGTGCTCTCTAGCAACTGAATAATGATCTCCTTTGAAATCCTCTTCCTCAACCACTTAAATACCCATTTCTCCTCTACTGTCTGGTGAGTATTATGAAGAAGGATCACACCAGTTAAATGCCAGGTGTTTTTCTTCCTTCTGTTCTTACCAAGAGAAGATAATGTCAGTTATGGGGTCTGGTAGGGGAGCTGGGATGGGATGGCTCTACCCTCTCCCCATTACCAGACTATTAGCTTTATTAGAAAAGTAGGTTTACAGATTGTGCTTTTGGTTCAGTCAACCATACTCCCCCAACAACACATAAATAATTTCTCCCACATTGAGCAGTGAGATGGTCTGAGCAGCTTCTCTTGGTCTCAAGGAATCAGATACAGGATGGTGACCTCCAGGAAGAAAAGCAGAGCTTGGCTGTTAGCATTGCCTTTAGCAACAGACAACTGCAAGTCAGCCATGATGTCCAGATATCAGCTCAGCCACCCACAGCATGCATCATTTGCACTGCTAGAAAGCGGAAAGCAAGCAACTGGGTAGATCTCTGTTAATGGAGCTCAGGAGACATCACTCATCTGAGGCCTCACTGCTCCAGTGTTCTCAGAGTAGCTTCTCTTGTGGTTGTGTGGTGTCAGTTCACACATGATTCCTGCCTGCTCTAAACTCATCCCTTCTATTTTCATCATTTACACAACACATTTTAGTCCTCCCTCTTTCAGCCTCTTATTTTCCACTTAAAAGCACCATGCTCTTTTACACCTCTGCTGAAAAAGAGAATGAAGCAGCTTATATTTTGATAGTTATAGCCTGAGCCTCCTGAGGACAAAAGGAGGGACGGAAAGCAGGAGCAGAACTTTGTGGAAACTCACTGACCTACATTATTCCACTGGATTTTTATTGCTCTAAAAAAATTAGGAAGATTAATATTGTAATCTCCATTTTAAAAGCTTTGGCATACATGTACATTTTAGAGTATTTTATAAAGACTAACGTAGTCATCTGCCTTAAATACATCAGACCTTTTACAAATAACAGTTTTATATTTCTCCAACAAGATATAATCCACAGCAAAATGTATATTTGCATGAATAGCCTTGATCCGTTAGGGAAAAGAAAAAGGATTTAGTCAGAAGAAAGACTTGTACATTTTTCTGATATTAATATGCAGATTTAACCTAAGAGGCAAAACAATTCAAAAGCATTACTGTAGTTATGATTAAAATGGAGAATACCACATTGTCATTATATGGCTTAAAAGCAGTAGGTTTTTTTAATAACCCATAAACTCCTCTGGTCTCCCTAATACTCAGGCTTTTCTTACTCAGTTTCTGCAGATAATGTTAACATCCAGATGATTTTTTTTGATTGTTGATTCACAGTTCCTGATTCTCTTATTTTGTGAATTCCCCTCCCCACCTGCTTTCACTATTCCACTGCATTATTCCAGATACCCGAAACTTGGCTCGTGCCCAATCTGGATTTCTCCATGTGCTCTGGGGTGGGGAGGAGAGCTTCAAAACCACCATGCTGGTCGAACATCACAGATGTCCCCTGTCTCTGTCATTCAATGAATCAACCAAACTCCTCCCTCAGCTATCCCCATGCTGAACATAGATCCAAACATTCTCTCACTTGAAAAATGTACATTAGGAGAGAGGCAATTACAAAGGATGTGCAATGGTTAGAAAATTGCTTGTGTTCCTAACATGCTTCATAATAAGGCATGTAGATATTTATAACACAGAAGTATAAGATGATTTAATCTCTGCTGCCTTACAGGTGGATTTTATGAACTCCAAACGGCATCTAAGAATCATCATTCCCTATTTTACACCTGATATCCTACAGGCTACCCTGCCTGTGCAATATGGTGGCCAATGCTGAAGGCGTGGCTGCTTGTTAGGGAAGGAACGGGAGGGAAATTCAGGGGGATGCATACACTTCACTGTCCTATGGCCCTTTGAAAACGTCTGTCTGGAATCATCGGTCCTTACCTGTTTTGAAAGCTCTGCCAACTACATCCAAAATGAATTTCACTCTGTACTACAACATATCTCAGTATTAATTTTTTTCTTTTAGAATTAACCAGGCCCAAAAGCTTCTATTGATAAACAGTCACTTTGAAAAGATTTTTATATTAGTCTCCTCACTTTTTTGTAGAGTGTCTAAATTTATAGTCTTTAAGGTGGCTCATGAAAGCCACCTTCTCATAATCAGCAAGCCAATTGCTAAAGCTCATTTCCCTTCAACTACCAAATAAGGTGTGGGTAACTTTGCTATCTTGATGTCTTCTACTCCAAAATCCACCTCCAGTTCTTCTAGATTAGCTTTCAAAACATTTTCAGAACATGTATGGTGAAAATATCCCAGACCGCAGTTGGCCCATTACCAGCAACAGTAAATGGTGTGAATTTTAAGGCAGGTGGTGTCATTTTACTGCCAATATTTCACAATTTTTAAACTCTACCTATGAGAGGTCCAGCTTCACTGTCAGTGCTGAGGTTTCCAGGTACTGTGGCAGGATTTGCAATAGATCCCTCTAACAAGTGTGACATTATGGAACATCATTGCAGATGCAGACTCTTTGCCAGCCAGAGCCCTGGAAATATATCTACAATTTCATCAGGTAGAAATGAGCCAGTTTAAACTTGGCACCCAAAGGTGTTTCCTCCCAGCCCAGCTGTAGTGCTGCAGAAGTTACTACCCAGCAGCTGGCCCCAAGCTGCTCACTGCTGCATCCCTGCTGGGAGCTCTGACCATGGCTGGCAGGCAAGCCCCTTCCTTCACTGTCCCAGGAAAAGCGGTTCTCTGCCTCCTCAAATCTCTGCTGATTCTGTAAAGCTAAATAACCCTCTCAAAGCCTTGTTGCTTTTGTACTTTTTTTTTTCCTTTTTAACACCGAACTGTACCTCTAAATGTCTGAGCCTCCAACATTTACAGAATCCTTCATTCCATACCAAATTGAGACAACATGGGAGTCTCTTTAGTGTGCCATTTCTATTTCAGAGTGCTCATGAGAAATAAAAGGCCAGGTTTTTTTCACACTAGAAGAAACAGGATAAAATGAGTTGCATGAATTTGATGCTAAAAGATTATTAAATTTAAGTTTCAGGGCCTGATTCACACTTTGTAAGTAATTTTGCAAGCAACTAGTTAGTGACTGAAAATGTGAAGGGTTATATTCAAACGAAGTTTCTAGGAATAACTCTTAAAGGTCAGTTACATTCTGCAAACATTTTGGTGTTATAATCAGACTCCTTCCTTCTTTGTGCACTCCTATTTTTAATGTGTCCCTATAGTAAGCAAAAACAAATTTCCAACATTCTCTCAGTTGGAACCTAGAACTGACCATAGTAATTTTCTGGGGCAGAGTATACAGCAGCTGTAATCACACAAGCAAATTCTTTTACATAGAATTTAAAGTAAGAAAAAATTATTCTGCCCCATGTCTGTGAAACAGAAGTAAGCTATATGAAAGCACTGAAAATTTTCAGTTAAATATGTGTATGAGGTTTTTATTAGATCTACAGAGGTTATTGAGTTACAGAAGCACAGGGTCAAACACAGTGACTACTGAAAAAAACCCAGCAACAGAACCAGTGTTTTTGATATCCAAACTACAAAGACTGTAGATAAAGGAGAGTCAGGAAGAGTGAAAATATCTTTCATTCCCAAACAAACTCTGCATATAGTGGCTGACACAGAACCACAGAATGATTTGGTTAGGTTTGTATCACCATGTATAATGCTATACGGGTCAGTTAGTTGGAGAGTTTCATTCATAAAGAATTCAAAGCAAAGTTATATTTACACACACATGAACAAACAAAAAAGGCAAAGGAAAATAATTGCCAGGAGAATGTCTCATATTGGAATATTCCGCTTTTACTGTGAGATCAGAATTACTTTCCAGTCTGCATCCCTACAATAAACACCCTTTGTTGCAAGAATGTAACTCATCATACCTTTTTCTGCCTTGCTCGTGTTATGTTTTTCAAGTAGGAGGTAACGAGGACTTTCAGGAAGAAAAGGCAGAATCACGACTTGTATCAACGAAGGAACAATGATTGCTCCAAATAAGTAAGGCCACCGAGATTCCTGCAAATGGATGCAAACGTAAGTCAGTAATACTCTCCCACAGTGATACTAGGAAGAAAAATATCTGTGATGGGAAATGCTGTAACTTCTCATTATTCAACATATTGTGCCAGTAAGCAGAGTGATGTCTTCTGCTTGAGCTTATTAAGCACTTATCCCTCAGATCACCTTACTCAAGGACCAAGGAATACAGAATTCAACCACCAGCTGACTGAGAATGAAAAGAGAGATGCAGAGAAGCTGGAAAACAGCAATTCATACATGTTTTTCCTTCCCTTCAGCATCAACAAGTACACATGTAAAAATATGATATATACTCAGATATATATTCTACAAGTCATCCACACTCACAGTAGTATCATTCATTAGCTTTAAGAAACAGTACAACACTATTTTCATGTGGTTACATATAACTACGTGTTGTCTCTTAGTCTAATCTAATTGATTTAAAACATAAAAAATATAAAACATACTGGCTTAGTCCCAGTCCTCTGTTATAGTATTGATAAAATTCCGGTAACATTTTAGCTAAGCTGCAGTGTAGCACAGTTTTGTGGTACTTGGTGTAATGCAGGCAGTGACTAGTTGTTCAGCGTTTCACAGCTGCTGGGCTGTGAACCAAGCTGGGCTGAGGTCTCACCACAAGCCTCTTCCACTTAGCAAAACACAGTACTTGCCATACAGGTACAACTAACACATATCTGGGCAATTTAATTTCCATTCAGAAAAGAAGACATATACAGTTCAACATCATTAGATTGAAAGACAGCAACATAATTTAACAAGAAAAAAAAAATGTGGCTATCTGATGAGAGGCTGTCTTTATGAAGGTTTTCTCTTGCAGCCAATGATTCCCCCTCTTTAGCTGGCTTCCATGCTAATTTAAGTATAAGAAATGGGTTTCCCACTCTGAATTAGCTACCCTAGCTCAGATGTTCAAATGAAACACCAAGAGCCCTGTTCAGAAGTCCATGAAACAGAAAGTACTTTCTCTATTGCCTTGTGAGTGATTTACTGGAAGTATCCAGTGAGGATCTGAAACACCAGAGCCACCTGCAGCTTCTCCAACAATACAAAGCACCACTTCTGTCATGTGGCCCATGCATAAGCCAGGGTGTTTTAACCTGCCAGAGCCCCACCACTGTGTAGGTAAAGAGTACAAGGTGTTGCACTATCCAACACTGTTTATAAGAATCTACTCAACTGCTAGCAGATTTCAGATATAACTTGACTTTGATAATTTGCTTTGAAATCAACTGAAACTAAGAAAAGTTGCTAACACACTCAAGTGCACTATTTAAACTCAGCTATAGAGGGTGACCTGAGCAAAGTTCTTTCAGGAAAAGGCCAGGAAAGGCAGTAGAGAGCTCATCTAGCTCTCTAGATACTTCCAAGTAGCTGAAGGAGAAAGGTGTCAGCATTATTTTCTCCTGAAAAATGACCCTGATCTTAACATATCTTTTGTTCCAACTGAATGCCAAGATAATATTTTTCAGTCACTTTCTCCAAGTTCAGCATTCATCTATTTTATTCAGTGCTTTCTAATCTGACACTTGTTCTTAATTGAAAAGTCTGCTGAGACTTCAGTGGGCCTACTGTTCAGGCATCATGTCTAGCACATTTTCAAAAGCTTGGCTAGATCAAAGGCAGATTGCACTGTATCCTGGCTGACTGAGCTCTGAGAGGCACCAGGGGCTTGGATCCCGTCCCTCCATCAGAATGAGTCTATCCATTCAGATCACGTATTTCCCTAAACAGAGCTGGATACCTTTTATTTCAATATAATTTTTCACAGTCAAATCAAAATTCAGAAATCCTCACTCTATTTTCTGTTCATAGTTTTTATTTTACATTCTCCCACTTCAACAATGCCTAAAACACAATGTACTGCATAGTATGGGAGGTAATCCAAGCCCCCAACCTCAACTGAGGCCTGAGATAACTGAATAACTCCCAGACAGAATATGTGGGGTATCTCCTAATCAAATTTTTCACTAGCCATTTAAGTGACAGACTTTTTTTTAGAAAATCTCCTGGGATGGGAAACAATTTGGAAATGGGATTTTTTCAAACAATTTAAAGCTTGAAGTTATCAGTCCTCCTAAGAGCCTTCACTACCATGAAGACACTATTTCTCCATCCCAATTTTTTTTTTTTTTTAACTGCAGCTGAGTGGGAAACTTTACCTTATATAGGAGAATCAAGAGTGGTAAACAATCTGTTTATAAACAAATGAGACTGAATCTTATTTTAGAAACTAGAAAATTAAACTAAGGTTAAGACTTTCAGAACAGTTAATAATCAGATAAACAAACTAGGTTTGTAAAGAATAACTTAAAAGAACAGGCAGTATAATTCATCAGTTTCATTCTATGCCTGCCTTGAATAATCTCCTGTAACATAAACACACTTAACTATGTACCATATAAAAAAGTTTATAGGGCGTTAGAACTTCTTATAAAACTTGTCGATAAAAGTCTTACTCCTGATCAACACTTCATATTTTCTGGAGGTTTCTTCCACAATGACAAGGACACTTCTTAAAGAAAAAAAATTATCCTCTCTATATTGTTATTGTTAACATTTTGCCAACCTATGGAGACTAGCTTGGAATAAGCTTTCACGCCTTTTGAAGTTTCCCACAGCGTACAGTTTTTCAGTTGGTCACTTTTATCTCAGATAAATCTTCTGAAAGTGTTATTTTGAAAAATCCATGAACCTCTGAACTTACCCTTCACAATAAATAACAGATCTAACTGTATAGTAAAAAGCCCTCTATTTTCACTACATAAGACACTGAACTTCCTTTATTTCCTCTATGAAAGATTTCTGGTCCACTTTTTATTATGCTAACTTTTAAAACCTTAAGGTAAACAGTCATAAATCCACTCCCACTTGCCATTGTTGGCACAACTTGATTAGTAAGTCACTGAAGTAATTGGAAACTTCATCCATTTCAAAAGTTTTTGGGCGATGCCTATTCAATGCTATAGAACATATGTTCTACTTGCTTTTCTTTTAATTTACATTATCCATCCTCAAATTTTTCATCCCACTACAGAAAATAAAATAGTTTAAAAGAACCATAAAACATTGCTGAAAATCAAGCTGAACTGGACCCTATAAAAAGAATTAAAAGCAGCAAGGAAAAGAACGGTTCCCTTATCTCTTTAAGGAGGAATAAGACAGGATACAAACTGGGACAGCACTCAGAAGCAATACAAAGGTAAAGGTAAAAGACAGCGTAGGTGTGACTTAGAAGACACATTAACACTTTGCCTGAGTTTTCATCAGTCAGGAGAAGCACACAGGCACTGCTGAGAGAAATTAAAACAACCACATCCCATTTTATCTCAGGAAAAACTTAAAAAGAGCATTAAGTATTTTAATTACAGGAGACCTGACTCATCACCTGCTCAGAATTGGTACAAATAACATGTCAAGATGGTAAAATTTTAACTTTAAAAACTGTCACATTCTGGATATTTGCTTAGGCTGGAGCATGAAAAACAGCTTTGATCTATTTACAGAAGACAATTAAATAGTAGAGCAAGTTTAACAACCACAGACTCATTCAAAGGTTGATATAATAAAGTGCAAAGCTGCAGAAATACAAAGCGAGGGGTGAGGAAATGGATAAAGCCCGACATGGATTTATCAGCTGCAATGAGACAAGATTAAACTATACTGGAATAAAGTAAAGCAAGTGTTACCATGACAAAGAATCATTAGCTAAAATGCAGAAAATGGAATTTACTCTAACAATTAAAGGGTGGAAAAGAAACTCGAATGGGGACATGTCAACAGGCACTGCTGACAGCTCAACTGTTGGTCTATGTGAAGTCCAATAATCAATTTAAGCACCGGTTACATTCAGTGTTTTCCACTGATAAGGAAGATTCTGATTTGAAGATATTTTCAACACAGAAAAGGCTAAGAATATACACATAGATATAAACATTTTAAAAGGGAGAATTGAATTGTTGACAGGGTCACACACCAGAGGTGGGGAGCGGTGCCCTACTGCCCTACACAAAAGCATTGAGATGGAACTAATTTCTTAGCATTAGAACTGACTTTTCTTCCTTGAGTCAAGGGTATGGTACAGATCATGAGACAGCTGAGAAGTGAGTGCTTCTTATCACAGGCTTCAGACCAAGCTACGCACACAATGTTCAGGACAACTACCTTCCTCTTACCTTCCTTGTGCTGCTCCAAACACTGCTCTACAACCTTGGGCTGCAGTGAGCACTAACCCCTCCATCTAACAGTTGCATCCTTGCTGGATTCAATTTTCTCTTTGCATGACCATTCCTGGAACCTACTTCTGTCAAAATATGTTTTAATAGCAGTTACAAAATGCTTACTTTCTAATTTAAAACAGAGGCAACCCAGATAGTACATATATTTCACCTCTGTTCTGCATTCACAGAAAGCATCCAGACTTAAGGCTCTACAATCCTAACCTAAAATTCATAGAAGTCAGTGGGAGGTTTTTGTTACTGAGTAAACCACCTTTGGATCAGGACTTGAAACAGCTTTGAAAGTGGTTGATGTCCAAATCTCATGACTTTCTGTTCATTAAATTGCACGTTAGGTCACGTTGTGCATATTGAGAGGGAGAATTACAGTGTCTGTTACAAGTTCCCAAGATGCTTTTTGGTCCAGTTATTTATGGGAGTAACAGCTAGCTTTTTACTGAACACTTAAATGGCATAATCTGTCTTCATCACTTATTCATTTCTGAGAACAGTAAAAATTTCTGCGAAAAGTGATAGGAAATGGCAAGCTTTCAAATAGGATTATTTTCAGCAGTCAGCATATATACTTCAGCTTCTTTAGAAAGAAACATTAGAGTTATGTTGGAGCCGTGCAAAATTTCTGACAAAACTTCCTTTCAGCTATACATGTAGTCTCAGGTTAAAACCTCCATAAATAATAAAATATAAAAGAGTACATGAAAATAATTGAAGAGGATAAGATTCATTTCCTCAAATATGAGCATATAGTATCCTTTTGATGCCCTAGGGTACCTCAGATGTCCCTGTGGGACTGGCACATGTAACACACACAACTCCAGAGACCTGCATCCTCCTGGGGCTGCAGCAGGAGGTGAAGCAAAATGCTTCAGGGCATCTAAAGTTACATTAGATGCAGTTCTTTTTTTGTATAATTATATTTTGCTAAACTGAAGCTACAAAGCTTAGATTAAGGCATATCAAGGTTAAGAAAAAAAACACATTAAAACATTAAAAAAAAACAAAGCACCTTTGTTGTTTTAAAAACAACTGAAACAGTTGAATAACTGTTCAGTTTGGAGTACTGTGTCCAGTTCTGGGCTCCCCGTTCAAGAAGGACAGGAAACTGATGGAGACGGTACAGCAAAGGGCTACAAAGATGATTAGGGGACTACAACATCTGTCTTTTGAAGAAAGGTTGAGGGACTTGGGGCTTTGTAGCCTAGAGAAGAGAAGACTGAGGGGGGATCTTACACTGCTTATAAATACTTAAAGGGTAGGTGTCAGAAGGATGGGACCAGACTCTTTTCAGTGGTGCCCAGTGACAAGACAAGAGGTAATGGGCACAAACTTGAACATACAAAGTTCCATCTAAACACAAGGAGGAACTTCATTACTTTGAGGGTGGCAGAGCACTGGAACAGGCTACCCAGAGAGGTTGTGGAGTCTCCATCTCTGGAGACTTTCACAACCCATCTGGTTGCTGTCCTGTGCAACCTGCTCT
>VZZY01000072.1:0-39206 GCA_013400335.1 Eurystomus gularis
CTGCAAATTTCATTGATAACATTTACATGCATGTAATGTCATGGTTCTGCACTGCTTGCTTTATACAGAAAAAAAAATGAAAGAGAGATGCGAATGGAAAACAGAGAAAAGGTGGTTAACACCTGATACCACTGTTGGACTCGTTAGGAAACAGTGTAAGCACAGGGGGAGATAGCATTATGAAATGGCATATACACACACATGAACTGCAGTAGGACCTGCTAATGACTCAACTACAAGGATATCTTCTTTGGAAAGGCAATTCCCATACAAGTTTTCCAAGGCTTTAAGAATGTTGGTTTTCTGTTTGCAGAGGCATGTTTCCAGGCTCCAAAATGCCCTTCCAAAGAGACTCAGCCTGAAACTGGATGTGGGAATGAGCAGTGAAGCCAAAACCACAACCACAGTTAATGACTACTAGCTCTTTGGAATGAAAAAAGAAATATCCTGTGGGATGCTGCAAGAAAACCACACTTGGAGAGTCTTGGCTTAGCAGCAATTCTCCCATGCAGAGCCTTTTGTCTTTGAATGGTAGATATTACCAGAGTGATGCAGAACACTATTCCATCACTATTTCCTCCTTGCTCTGAGTTCCTGGCCTCTACGCACTGCATCACAGAAGATCCTGTGTGATAAGGAGCTTTAAGTAGATGGAAAAATCTGACACCAGATCTTTAAAATGTGCTCTGGGGGAATGACTGCTGCCTCTGTTTACTTAGGCCTCATGACTTTTGTACAAGAAGTTAGCCACTGGGTCTGCCTCTGTGGTGAGTCCATAGTCTCTGGTCCCTCTGAGCCTGGAGCAGAGGGAAGCTGCACAGAACAAGTTTGCAGCAAAGAGACCATTGACGCCAACTAGAGTCCTCACATCATCCTTCCTTTGCCTCGTACAGGCAAGAGGCAGTAGATCCCCGCCCTCTATCTTCAGTGAGGATGGATTTTTTTCATACAGAAACTCAAGACAGCAGATGTTGGTACTTGCAGCTATGTGAAGAAACACAGGCATGTAAATTCTTAATCAGAGGGCAAAAGATCATCTGTTTTACAGGAAGGAAAATACCAGGAGAAGATTCTGACTATAGTACATGACTTCTGCATCCGTTTCAGTACCTCTAACCTCTCATCATCCCAAAGTATAAAAGCTCTGATAATCTTTTTACTTATGAAGACAATGCCAGGCATATGAGAAAGTTTTCCCTATCACTAAACATAAGTGTTGTTGAAGAAATGTAGAGACTGACTACTATCTAATTGACTTCTCAGCATCAACCTTGATGATAACTTTCATTTAACTTCATAAAGTTATACAACAAAACAAACTTGCAACTTACTATTAAAGGCAGCAGATGCAACTACTAAGTTAGAGAGTGCTGAGAATTTGTTTTACACTTTTCTCACACTGAGATAAAAAGTTGTCCCTAGAGAGTCCACACTTTTGGACTCTCCCTTGTCATAACACAGAAACAAGTAACACAGTACTTAGCATCAGAAAGGATTTTCTAAACATGTTATCTTTAAACAAGCTTATAAAAACCAGAGGCTGTATATTCTCATACAGTAAATCTACCCTCATTCGGAGAGCCAGATGATTTATTTGCAAACACTGTCATTTTCTCCATGGTGATGCCGACACCAATTTTCAGTTTCTGCACTGATCTCTGTGATCTTCAGCTTCCTTAATGAATAAACAGTCTCTGAGAGGATGAGGATGGTGATACAATTTTTTTTAGATTGCTTGTTCCATTTCCTAGTAGAATTAGAATTTGTCCATCATTTCTCATGATCAGCAGCAGAATTAACCTAGACATTTCCTATTGACAGCTGTGGGGAACAAGTTATTGAGCTACAAGCTTTTGACCTGAACCTCTATGATTGTTTTCTTCACACAGGACTACAAGTGGTGAGAAGGGAAAAAGAGTTTGGCCAGAGAGATTGGTACTGTGACGTCAGCACCTACTGAACAATGAGGATGTGCCAGTGAAGTCAGAATGAAACCTCAATCTATTGATAGCTATTTACAATACTTTCACTCTAGGGAACTAAGTAATGACATCAAAACCACAGCTTTATTAGCTAGGAAGTGGTGGTCCTCTTCCAGTGGTGAAACATGAACTTTGCTCCCTTTATGATGCTTGCATGTCTCACTGGTGTTCCCAGGAAAAAAAATTGCATGCTACATCCTGTGTACATACAAATTAATGGCTATAGGCTAAAATCTGTCATCCTGTGCAGAAAATTCTCAGATCCACAGTTTTGATGGAAATTCTGCAACCTCAAGCTCAAATAGTTTTTAAGTGATTTTTCAGATAGGCAGTAGAGCTGCAGATGCTATTTATCAAGGTAGATTAAAAAATTGACTCCTCCAATCCCAGGGATGTTCTAATATCAATGGAAGAAATCTTTAACATCAGTGTTCCTCTAGAAAGTGAGTGGATTTCCATTTAAGTAAGTTTCTGGGCTAATTCTTACACATCTACCCTTTTCAGGCAAGAAAAAAAAGTAAGTTCAGACGTCCTCTACATGCCGAAGTCCATATAGGTTCAAGATAGTTCTCTCTCATCCAGAAAGGCTTCATGGATAGGAAACCTGAAACATGTTCAGCACAGGCTAGCAGTGCCACACTGACTTGCTCCCACTCCAACATGGGCTACTGGTCAAAGGGGAAAAATATAGCACTGTCATTCCCTCCACAGAAAGATCTAACTGGATGATCTGGACATGCGGTTAAAGTTATCTGATCATATTGAAAAGGTGCCTCAAGTTATGACTAAGTTATGACTATCCATAAGTAAACTCTAATTTCCAGTCTGGGTTATAGAAATGCAGAGCTTCTCATGCTTCCACGTGCTGTTGAGAGTCCTTTTCTTTGATTTCAGTGAGTTCTGATCAGGTCCAGATGAAGCTAAGCCACTTTGGAATCACTGCACAAGTGTTAACTATCAATCTGCAGGAGCAGAACAACATCATCCCACCTCACTATGATCCTAAAGAACGTACACCCATAGAGAAAAATTGACTGCCATTATTTCTGAAAAGGAAAACCTGAGAAATAAACAATGCCTGAAGATGTGCCTGTTAGGGGACAGATCCACATCCTGTTTCAGTTGGATTCATTGAAGACAATAAAGCTGTATTAATTTGCAATGGAAAAGAACTGGCCTTTTAAAAAAAATAATTAGATGGACTCATCTAAATCCTGAACTGCCATTTGCATTAAACCTGGGAAAGTATTGCCTTCCTCTTTTCAGTGGTTCTTTTTTTGTCCACATTAGATAAAGCAGGGGACCTTTCTGCTAACCCAGCAAGAGAGGAAATTTCCAGATGAGCATCATTAATAACAGATAGGATTTTCAATAATTGAACTGGAGTAGGAGTACAAATCCTATTAAAAAAAAAAAAAAAAAAGTGGAAAACCAGTATCCAGAGAGTTTCCAGTGTCTGCTGGAATTCTTCAGAGTAAATTTTCACAAGATCATTTTTTTAAAAAAGTCCAAGACTTCTACCAAAATCCAGTTTGACTGATAATTTAGTGGGAAAAAAGCCCCACTGAAAAGAACTTTTCTGTTTGTCAACACATTGACCCTCTACACTTCATTTGCACTGTCCAGGAAGGACTGGATACAGCACTGTAGGACAAATGCTGAATATTATTTTACATAAGCAAGACAATGCTCATCTAAAGCTTTAGAATAAACATCAGGTGAAGAGATTTACCAAAGCGTTATTCTTTTTCTGTAAAATATCATCAGTTTTGTTGCCAAAAAATGTCAAAAAATTACTTCTTTCCACTTGTACCACAGTAAGATTTGATAGGTAGGATGTATGAAATATACAGCAGCTTTTTCTGAAAAGCTATCTAAGCTCACTCAGCTTACAGTATGTGGAATGTAATTATCCAGAAAGTGAAATATGTATAAAAATAGGTAAAATTCCTACAGTATTTGTATTGAATTATAATTCCTCCTCCCAGGAAGGTTACAACACATCTACAGTATATGTATGAAATGTTTGTTCATAAAGATAAAAAACATCATTACCTTACTGAAGAACACATTAGATGTAGGAATGCATAATCAGAACTGACTCTCAATTCTGCTTAGCTGGTGCAAATCTACAGAGAACCATCATACTTTCTGCACAAAACAAAACCAATCTCTAATTTGAGAGTTGGGCTTTTTTCTTGTTTTGTTTGGTTTTGTTCGTCATAGAGGGGCCAGACTGAAGTTTATGAAAGAAATTCCTCTGGAAGTGGAAGTACGTTGTTTATTTTTTTTCCCTATCTCCACTTTGTTTACTGACAGCAGTCACCCACCTTTTAAAATTATTATTGCCTGACATTACATGGAGCTTTTACTGCTTGTTCAGAACAAGGCAGTGAAATAGAAAGAACCTCCAACTCCTCTGTCATGACCCAGTTCTGGGCTTGTGCTTTTTTGACGAGTCTTTGATCTGCAGCAGGCCTCATAGGCTAGTCTCCCGGAGGAACATGGTGCCAATGTTGTAAGAAACCTTTCTCACTCTGGCAGATGTGATGGAGGGTTTTGGTGGCTTCTGACCACTTCTGACCTCAAGGAAGTAACAGATCCCAGGAATTTCCTTTGGAAAGTTTTCTGGAAGCTCTTCACGGGACCGAGGGATAAAAATAAAATTTTCTTCCTTCTTCAAAAGCCTAGGAAAAAAAACAAAAACAAACAAACCAGAGGTATATAAAAAACTACAACATGGTCCAGAAACTTCTCTTTGGAAGAGATTGATCCTATGCTGTCTCAAATAAAAAATGAGTTAAATGTATTATGTAACATCTAAAAAAATCCTAAAGCAGGAGCTTCAGCTGATACATATATGAACTTATCATCATCAGCTTCATGATCATCATCAAGGAGTTCTGTGGCCTGAGATCACCCTAGGAGATGGTTCGCAGAAACACATTCTCTGAAAATCAGTGTCAGCATTCAGAAAGCCATGTACCAGAAAGGGAACCAAATTCATAATGATCATTATCCATACATATAATTTGGCTCACTTAAAATACTCCTGTCTGTCCAGTTCTGCAGGAATGAACATTTCAGACTGACGAACTACCACCAAGTCTCCTGCTGGAAAGTAGGTGTGAAGATGACAGAGGTTTGGAGCAGGGTGGTCACTGTGTGTCCTTCTCAGTATTATCATATTTCGTAAACTATATTGAAACACAACAAATCCACGTTCAACAACAACAACAAAAAGAATAAAATCTAACATTATTCATCAAAAGTACCCACGGGCTACCTTCTTGGGGTCAAAAAGGGATACAGGTTCACAGGAGTCATGAAGCCATCCTCCAGGCATTCCCACACAAGTGGCACAGCACCACGGACCTGACGATACTGCCTTTTGCCACTTGTCATCCTCCTCCATTGCAAAGAAATCTGTCTCTGGCTAGATCTGAAAGTTTACAGTCTCTTTATCAAGTATCTTCCCTGAAACTAGTTTGACTTCCAACATAAAGAAAATAACTCTATACATTTTCTTTTTGTTTCCAGTCAATTAAGTCCTTGCAGCGCTGAAAAGAACAGTTTTCAGGTAATGGTAAATTCTGAGCACAGTTGGATATGTGAAAATAGTCTTAATCTTTTCCCATCCCAAGATATTTATACTTTCTCTCGATCAATTTGAAGCTCAAAGTTTATCACCTTCATTGGGTTTTGTAATAGGTTGTTTATTTAATGTCTCTAAAGCTAATTTCTGGGAACTAAATGCATGAATGAATCCTGTTGCCAGGAGAATTTTCCAGGATTCTCCGCACATGCAATGGCACCTCCTTTAATGAGTATTTTTTGTGGTTTTGGCTGAGAACATCATGTGTGAGTGTATCAAAATATAAAGGCATTTCCTTCCCAGCTTTTAAATAACCAGCTGGTTATAAATCCAACAATGTTTTTGCCTTTGAACTTCTGTGGTTGTCTTTGTTTAGCATGCGGCTTGAATGTTACAATCCACTTTCCAGACTGTCAATTTTATGATCACAATACTGTAATCTTTTCTAAATTGCATGTGAGTTTGCAGAGGCCTCTACAGAGAAGTTTCTCTCTTTTCATGTCTGCAATGCTTGTGATAAGTATTTTTTGTTTTAAAACTACAGGCTCAATACACTGAAATAACTTTCCTTTCTTCCCAAACTAGATTCCTGCAAGCAACAGTTGAACTCTTGGGATTTCTGAGCTAAATCTCTCAGCTTTCACTGTGGTCATTCTTCCCCAAGCTGACTATTCACTAGGAAGCATCTGGCCTTGCTAAAAATCAATGGTTTCCTTCTCAGGGCCTTATATTATCTAATGAGAGTTATACAAATCTAAAACTGTAAAACATACATACATATTATTTGATTCAGTCCAGGGCTGACACTGAACTTCGTTGATATTTCACACATTTTCTTCATAGAACAAAAGTAGAAGATACTAATTAAGGCCTTGTTTTCCCTTGTTTTGTGAATTGTAACTTGGTTGCAATTAAATGCTCTAGGAGTGATGGGTGACTAAGCAATTAATCCTTTGGAAACTCCTCCACTACTGTGGCTTGTGATGGACTCCACAAGCCTATATTAGGTGCACTGTTTGAATCAGCCTCTCATCCTCAGAAATTGTTTAGCTGACCTTTATTGGGACAGTATTTCAGTTCCCAAGCAATCACAGCAGGAAATCTTCTTTGCCAAAGACTAATGGAAGATAATTATGATCATATTCTATGCTACTTACTTTAGTTTATACTTTTCAGAAAAAAAATATAATTATTTGCTAGCTCCTGTAATACTACAATACGAAGGTCTTTAATGAGGACAAAAATAGTCTTGTTAGCATTCTCCTAAAGAATAGGTCCTCCAAATTCCTTAAATATATTTGTCCTGATGCTTGGTTTCTCAGGCTGAGAATGAGTTTAGAAATTGCCTCTTATTTCTTACAGCTTTTGGTATACACTAAAGAAGTTATCTGCTAAGTCCTGCAATGTTAGGATGAGGGGTAGTGGGTTCAAACTGGAAGAGGGGAGATTTAGACTGGAAATTAGAAGGAAATTCTTCACTCTGAGGCTGGTTAGACACTGGCACAGGTTGCCCAGGGAAGCTGTGGATGCTCCATCCCTGGAGGTGTTCAAGGCCAGGCTGGATGGGGCCTTGAGCAACCTGGTCTAGTGGGAGGTGTCCCTGCCACGGCAGGGGGGTTGGAACTAGACTGAGGTCCCTTCCAACCCAAACCATTCTGTGATTCCATGATAATCCTCAGTGTGTAGCAGTAAGGACATTTTTCTGCAGGATTCGTCCGTTCTGTATTTAGGCCATTTGTGATGTTAAAAAGAACACAGTACCTGTCAATGGCCATGGCACAGATCTATAGCCCTTTCGAAGTTTCATGTCTTCCTCTACGTGGGTTGCGACCAAGTCAGATTGCCTGTTCTGAAAGTCTGAGAACACAATCTATCCTGAGAGCACAATATACCCTTCTACTTCAGGAAATTATATGGCATCTTAAACTCTACATAAAATTGTCTCATAATCATAGAACTGAAGTTGACGTTACACAACCTCCGCAGTTCAGGAATATGCATATAATGACTAGTCTGAAAATATGCCAAAGTATTTATCTTGCCTGTATTTCCTGCATCATTTCTGTGTATTTCCCTTAAGAGCACTATTGCAAAGGATATTTTTATAGTAGGTTATTCACAGGTTCAAACTTCTGTGTTCCACTCGTGGCTGGATATACAACTTACAATTCAGTGCTAAACTGTGGAGGTCAGACTACCTATAAATTGCGTGGAACTAGATCTGTCCTCAGCTTGTCTTCTTTGTTGATGTTTCAGGGGAGGAATAATTTCTTAAACACTAATTTGTAGTTGATTAACTTTGACAGCTTCCCCTCCTAACCCGAAATCTTCCAGGACTGTTTAAATTCTTGTCCTACCCCTTCCCTGGTGGAAATACTGTTGCTTTCAGACAAAAAAGAGATGGTATCTGAGGATTACACCATATTTTTTTTTCTTTTTTTTTGTTCCTTCTTTTAAAAAAGGAAAGGTGTCAGTGTATAAACACATAATGTGATTAATTTCTAGTGGAAACATTAAGTACTTCAAGGTGAGGAGGTCTGCGTGTGAATGAATACTTAGTGGGAACCTTGAAGAAGCTTTTAAAAGCTGTAGCTCCTTTTTGCATAGATTAAATGATAGGGTAATTATATTTCAAACTATTTCACAAGAAACAGTCACATCTTCATCAGTGAATTCCTATAGTCAGAAAATGAACTAAAAACGATCTGTTATTACAGAATTATCTGTTGAAAGGCCAGCTATGCTGAGTGCATGATTCTTAGTTTCTCCGTGTCACCTCTTTAGCTCTACATCTCTCACAGAGGTTAGACCTTTGCACTTATCACTGGATGCTGTGAAGATTAACATACACACAAGAAAAAGGTGCCTCTGTTTGCCCTCGGTCTCAGCAGGAAGGATGGCTGCAAATATTTTATGATTGTTTTTGTGAAAAGTGGGCTAACTTGCTCCATTCCTTCCCACAAAAGATACAATCACAAACTGAAGGATCCGCCCAAAGGGAGGAATAAAATGGTGAGAAGAGCAGCCTCTTACTGGCCTGGAGTAGCAACTCCTTTGGAAATATGAAGGAGTGACTCCTTCAGAAACAGAAAAGACAATCTTCTTTGAAAACTGTATTTCCACAACTAAAGGAATAAATGTTTACCACGTGCTACCTCAACTCTAGCTGCCTTGAGAAACAGCAGCACTGAGGAAGCACTTGCCTAGCTTCATCATGCTCTAATACCTTGAGTTCCACCATGAGGGCTTCAGAGGACACATTGCCTGCACAGTGTCTGGAAACCTTTGAAACCTCCTCCTCGCTGCTGTGACTAGTGCTTGCTGGACTTGGCTAGCACAGGCTGCCACATCCCAGCAAACTTTGCAAATCCCAGCACACGCCATCACACTTGTTCTGCTGCAAGCACATTACACTGTTCGTAGTGCTCAGGGGCCTGTCTTTCCTCTTGCTCTTTGCACCAGAGAGATGAATGCACATCCTTCTTAAATACCTATAAGTAAAATTTCTTTCACGCAACATTCTGTGAGATAACAGTTAAAATAAAAACCTATTCGAATTCTGCAGGTTTTGAAGGCTGAGGGGCATTTTAGGCTGGTGAACCAGGAGTGACTTCACCCAGCTCAACAGGGAGGTATGCTTGGCTGCCCTGTCTCCTAAATCAGCTAGGGATATGGGATACAGGCTGTTCCTCTTTGCCTAAGGTCAAGTCCCAGATGTCTTGCCCAGCATGTGATAATGCAAAGTATCTGTACCCAATACTTGGCGCTAGAAGCACCTTCTCCACAAGGGAAATAGGTGCTGGAAAAGACCAGAGGTGGAAAGAGGAGGAAAAAGAATTAATTTTTAAATACAGTTACTTGACAAATAGCAACAATTATGTTTACCTGCTTTTGATAACTGCTTAGAGATCCCAAGGCATTACACTGTAATACTATTAGGGAAACAGGATGAATGTAGGTATATTATATTAATATCTTATAAACATCATTATTCAGGGCTGAAGCAAAGAATTAAAAAATATTTAATCTCTCTTCTGCACTGAAGAGGAGCGTCATAAATCTCACTGTGCTTCCTTCCTGAGTACGGAAAATAGGGTAATTTTATTCAATTCAGGATAATGTAGATGAACTAAATAAATAAGCCTTGAGTTGGGTTTGCCGGTTTACTAAAGGAACAGAGAACGTGTTATTCTTTTCCTAGTCCTTCCTGGCCACATATTTTAACAGGGACCAGTCTGAGATCCTCTACTCCCTCTCCAGTTTCCACACTTCACTGGAACTTTTACTAGTGCTATTCTAGTGCTTTCACTTTACACTGCTCAGTGATTCAAAGCAAACGGGGCTCTGTGATCCTTCAGTCAAAAGACCTATGGAAAGAGAACAAGATATTTTGAACAGAAGTGAGCTCTTATCCCTAACAGATTCCACGGCCACCTTTGTAAAAGGTGCTGTTGCAGGGTGCAGAGCTCTGCCCAGGCAGGTGTAACTGCAGCAGGGCTGCCCTAGGCAACCTAGGCAACACCGCATCTTATATTTAGAATTTTAAACTCTGATTCTCACACAGGCAGATTATGGGCTCCCAGTGAAGTGTCTGAGACCATAATAGGCATTCCGAGGTATGATTATCATTTGAATGCTGCTGATGCTTTATAATGCATAATCTGTACTGCAAAATGAAAGCTAATAGGTATTAGACATGTTTCCAGTATCTGCGTGCTTTATAAGCACAAAACTTGTATCAGAATTTTCATCGGGGGATGACATGGTGGACACAAACACGTAATGATAAATGCCTGTAGTTTTAATTAATTGAAAATCTTGTTATTTTCATACTGATTGCAGAATTATCCACATTGGAAAACAGCGCTGCTTAGATAATATAAACATTGAGTGCACAGCAGCACAGTATGATCAAATGGAAGCATTTGACAGAATATAGGGCCAACTATAAAGACATTTCAGTTTGCAATGAATCACTATTTGTACACAACAAAATATAGACTCATGCAAATTACATTTAAGAGAAGTTATATACAGATGCATCAGGTCAGTAGCTTGTTTGGATAGTACATGTTATGCTCAAACCTCCCAGATCACCTTCACAAGCTCTGAATAACTCTGAACTACAGAGTATTTTCCAATCGCAGTCTCTCCTGGCCACTCTGTCAGAAGTGTCATTTCTTGACTTCTTTTCTGTCTGTTCATGCTCACCACCATGCCAGAAGGTACGGTTTGAAATAGCTTTTCTAAGTCACCCCATGCACATTCATTTTCTCTTCTCGTATTGCTTCTGAAGCATGTAAAGTAAACTCATTCCTAGCCTTTTCACGACTACCTTTAGCCATTCATTGTGAATGACAACTGCTTCTCATTCAAACGTATATTTTCTTACCATTTTTACTTCCTTTAATCGTGTGTCTAGCCTGTCACTTGGACTTAAAGTTCTCTGAATCAACCACTGAATTTGTTCAGCACATAACAACAGATTTTTTAGATAGTACAATAATGCAGATAACAAATACCAATAATCCTGTATTTTCTTGTGGTTTGTTTTGCAATTTTATGTTGTAGTGTTACTGCACCAACAGTCACTTTTCTACTATCTTCCCTTTCTGAAAGGAACAGTCTAAATTTGCAACTTTCTGGAAGATAGGCCCGGATATGATGATCATGATGACATGACGTCACTTGAAAAGTGACATCAAGTTCCAAACAGTAACTTCCTACTTATTTCTTCAATTTATTTTTATTTAAATGAACAGATTTTCTATACTTAGGAGCAGTCTAGGGTATCTCTTTCTCTTGCATGTTAGCAGGTAACTGTATGAATCTGCTTCTGTTCACTTCATGATCAAAAGTCTATTCAGTTTTTCTGTTTCTTGTTATATTAGCTACTCTTGCCCCATTCTGAAAATGTGATCTTGAGTGAAGGGCTCTGCGGAACAATATATTATTCATTAGTTTTAATTACTTTTAACTTCAATTTCTGACAGAGTTGTATTTTAGCATATCAGAAACTTGAATTCTTGGATGAAGAAATCCCATTTAAAGCTTTAATTTACATAGATAGGTATAGGGAAAAAATATATTTAGATTCATAATTCTGTATAAGATAAAAGAGGAACGAAAAGCAGTATTGTTTGAGCAATTGCACCCAGATTTACCACAGAGAGACAGTCCCAAAACCTGAGCAAAACTGTATTTTGGAAAATTGCATCAGATACAGAACACTGGAAAAAGAGTACGATTGAGATCTCCTGTCAAAAAAAAGTGAGTACATGAGTAGTAATCCAAGCAGCAGAAATTCTAATAGTCAAGCTGTCAAATTTGAACAATAAGGAATCCCTTTTTTATTTAGGAGCTGTTGCCCATAACCAAGCCTTCTCTCTATTTGCATAACTTCTTCAAAGAGCTAGGAATAATCCTTTGCCATTTTCACTCTTTTTTCCCTATATTAAGAAAACGCTTCTATCCAGTGTCCCTTTACAGTGACAAATAAGAAATTTTGTCTTCAAGAAAGTATAAAAGCTCTTTTAAAGCTTGGCCTTGCTGGCAAAATGAAAGACTTCCTTCTGAGCCAATGGGAATACGCTTCTCTCCATGAACTGTGTCTAGTAAGTGGAACCCAAATACTTAGCCTAAAGCTGTAATAGTGCATAAAATCGAGATGCTTTGGGAGACATCTCCTGCTTTTTCCATTACACATTATTTTAGGCAGGAATGGTTGGCCCTCCTGTTGTGCTTCCTTGCCTCCACTAATTTCTTTGAGCATTCTGATGCAAACGTGCAAACAAGATTGACAGCCCCATACAACACCTCTTTCCAGTTGTCCTGGTGTCCTGTTGACTGTCTGTTGAAGTTCATGTGTTGAGAAGAGAGCACATTACAAGATCGAACTCAAAACAGGCTGATATAAAAACAGCATTAAAAGACTAGGAGGACTTACTGGTATGTGGTTGGACTGACATTGATGCGGCGTGGGTGACTTCCTGACTCGAACTTGCTTGCGAGGGTGACATTGTTCCCAAAGAGACAGTAACGTGGCATTCTTACACCAACAACTCCAGCCAGCACTGATCCTGAGTGAATGCCTATCCTCATCTGGAAAAACATGAGACCCATGTCAGTCTGTCTCTCTTGTGCTGCCCACGGTAGTGTCTTTAGTCCTTATTTCCAAGCCGGTCATAGAAACCCTTTCAAAGAAACAATAAATCAAAGAAGAAAGAGCAAAGTGGAAGAAGACAGGCCCTCCCATTCCTCTAGCTTAGATCAGATGCAGTTTAAAAATGAAGAACAAAACCATGGTTATCTTTTTACTAGAACTATTTTCTTCCGTGCACACTTGCTGGAGACTATGACGGTCAAAACAGGAATCATGAACAGAATAGGATGGGATCACCAAGAGTTACTTCAATATCAGCCAGCTAATTACACAAATAGACAAATTTAAAAGCCAGCACTTCTAACACAGGCTTTAAAGTAAGACCCAAATTTTCTCAAACTGGCAGAAAGAGCAGTAAAGTGAAGTGAATGAATATTGTACTTCTGTTTTCTTTGTATTTTTTTCTTCCAAACTCCTCTAGGTCTATGGCCTCCTCACTTTGTCAGAAAGATACTGCAACAGTGAAGATGCTGAACATTAAGGCAGCAATAATTTTAGAAATAACTATATCCCCCTCAAATAAGGACGAATAAATCCCCAGCAAATTTTAAAAAAAATCGACATGACTATTCTAGTAATCATCCCCTTTATCTGTCTGAGATCTGGCGATTACATTGATCTGTAATGCTTGGAGTCACCATCCAAGCTTCTCTCAGAATGAACCATCAAACAGAGATTCATGTTGCATACAGTTTAGCAACAAATTGTGTTTGCCAAGAAAATAATTTTTACTCATAAGAAAGTATCTTATTAACTTTATAACATTAAAAAATGAAAAGAAGGTATTTATATCTTCTGGGGATGTTCTGACTCATAGCAACTGGACTGCTGCAAAGCATGAGATAACGTGAAGAAAATAAATAGCAACTACTAAAACAGAGCGTCTGATGGAATCTGAATGAGTGACTTATCTAATACTAAACTCAGTGTGGTCCGTTGACTTAATTCTTGTCTGTCAATCCCTATTTTTTAATAACACCATACATATTTACTAAAATACAAAGTCATTGTTAGTGGTTTTTTTTATGTTAAGACAAATGCCAACACTTTATAACCTTGGTCCATGAAGTTGTACAAGCATGAGGGACCTCACATTATTTCACTGACCATAGTTCTTCTCATGTGTCCAAGACTTTTACCATGCAGGTAAGCATCCTTTTCACTTTGTTCCTCTCTTATGTGCCACAGACAATGGGTAAAGCATTGTACCTGCTATACACTAAGCCCATGTGTAACCCAAGAACATGTTCTGCATTCAGTGTGACACTACTTACAACATTCTCATGGGCAACATAAAGCATTCAGTCTTCACAATATGCTGTTAATTACAGACTAGAGTATTTAAAAAAAAAATTCTGTGAATAAATAACACCGGAATTTAATTGAGCTTTCAAACCTTTGCTACCATTTGGAAGGCAGCTACTGAAATCATTCAAGTATTCTACCCCGTTGGGCTGGGAAGCACTCGCAACCTTGCTTTGGCTGTGAGCATCTGTGTAAACCCATCACACCTACATTATTTTGGTCACATTTAGGGCATGACAATTTCCTGCTTTTACCACAACACACATTTAAACTCCGTTGTTCATTTCCAGCGAATAAAGTGCTCCTGCAGCCAAGAAGCGAGCAAACAGCCCTTCTGCATATTAGTGAAGTCAGTATCCGCCCTCAGCAAAAGATTATGAGCCGAGTCTTGCTCACGCAACAGCAAGTATGCTGTCAGCTTTCAACAAATAAACTTATTTACAATGTCTTGGTTTTGTGAGATGGGAGAAGGGTTAGTTATTTTGTGCACAATTTTAAGAACAGAGCTAATGCCACCTGTTTGTTTCACTACTGCTCTGCACATTTAAGAATCACAAATAAGCCACTTGCTCTGACCTTTCCTAGGGTACATTCAATCACATGTGAAGGGCAGATTGAAACTATAAGGAAAAGCATTAGCTTTGTTTTGCTGTTGGAAAGCGGAAAAGAGCATACATTAGAGTGGAAGGAAAATCTGGTAGCCAAAAACAAACTAAGAAAATAAATTTTACTTCTGCAATATATGCAGTGAAAGCTAAAGTTGCCGGTTGTTTTTCTGCTTTCACTCTTGAAATGCTTCCTTTTACATGCCCACATGATTTTTATCATTGAGTGCTTCAGTGACAAGAGGACTTCCAAAGGATTCCCATATTAGCAAAGGTTTAGGCTCTCTTGAAGAACCGAAACCCTGCTCACACAGTAAATGTTTTCCAGCTATTTTCTCACAATTGTCTCAAAAAGACACCAAGGAAATGGCCTTTGTGGTTATGAATTTACTTCCTGTGCCAAGGAAACCAGACGTTACACTGTCCAACTTGCTCAAAAAATGCAAGCTGATATACCACCCTTCATATAAAATATCTTCCCTCACAAAGTTAGGTGAATGAAGTTAAATCCATGCCAACCTCCACAGAAAAACTGAGGCTGGGAGCAGAAGTATTTTAACTTATATTTAAAATTCCACTCAGGAATACATAGGTTAGATCTTCAGTGAACTGCTTAACTTTCACAAGGGATGAGACAGAAGAAGAAAGGAAACAGCTTTTCTACTTAATATGTGTATCTAAAGAGATTTTTAAAACCCTTGGTTTGGCTGAATATAAAACATTATGTGTTCTGTAGAAACTTGGATTTTTTCTAAAAACACGCTCCTACAATAAAAAAGGTAAATGTTCTCACAAGCACAGGTTAAAATACACAGAACTACTGATGAGTGTCCAAATCTGAAGTTTTCACTGGGTGTAAGAAAGCCAATGTAGGTTTTCTCATTAAACCACAGAGATAAATGCCTGATGCAAGACAAAATTACACCAAGAATGGCTTACAATAAAGCCTCACTTTTCCTTCATTATATGGTTCTCTACAAGAAAAAGCCTGCAACACCGATGTTATTGCCATGAATTATTCATTAGTATGTCTTCTTATATCGAGAATAACCATTATATTGGTCATATATTACTTTTTAGTGAAATATGCTTTTCATTAAAATGCCTTTTCAAGATTGTATTTCATCTGCAGATAGGTTATTCTGAGTTGAATAGTGTTGTGTTAACAGCTCAAGGCTTTTTTTTTACAAAGGAAGAAAATGTGTGATAAAATTAATAGCAACAAGACACTCATTGGGGCACATCAACTTCTCACATTAAGTTTGCAGCAAAAGAAAATTTACCTAGAGAACTTGGCTTAGAACAATAATAACAGGTCTGCATGTTTAGTTATAGTTCCCAAGCTATATGGTATACACAGCCCTTACCAGTGTTTTCCCAGAACAGTTACCATTAAAAATTATTAATAACATAAGAAATTCAAATTAGAAAGCAATGCTAGGATGCATTATTTGTCCATCAGAAGTATATTTACTCATTTATGTCCTTTAAATACGTGCAATATACATTATACACATATTATCTTGTACTTAAATTGAGCATTTTTGATAAAATGTATGCTCTTCATCTGTGCTAACAGCTCCTTATCTGACCTAAATTATTTGGCTAATGATAAAAGGGCAGCATATAACTGAGACTGAAAGTTCAGAGGCATTACACACACAAATGGAAAGACAGCTCTTTGGCAACTATCACAAACAGAAGACATCTGTGAAAAAAAAACAACCAGCCAGAAGACAGCTGACTCTCACAGTTAAGGAACAGTGAAGAGATGGACAAAGGCAACAGACATTTCTAGAGAAGGATATGGAAGGTGCAACAGGCGATGAAATATGAACAGGTGTGAAAAAGAGCAAGAGACCTGTGAGAGGACTTTAAGATAAAGAGAACATCTTGAACTGGCTGCAATGGTAAGATTTAGAGTGGAAAATGACAGGGAGAAGAAAGATTCATTAATTTGATCTTTGCAGCAGCTGCGGTAATAGTAAGGTGGAGAAAAGCTGATGTGTCAAAGGCATAAAAGAAAAGCAGCCTGCATTGATCAAAGGAGAACGGGAAGGAAAATACAGCTATGTAGAAAGGAAAAGAAACCTCCAAAAATTGGGAATAAAATGTAGCAATATTTGGATATTGCCCACAGCATAGGGCACAGGGAGCAGAAATGGCTAACTACAGGACAGTGGGTTTGTATAATAGTAATAGCTAAAGAAGGTTAATAAGGAAAGAAAAGCACTGGAGCTATAGTTATCCTCTTACGGGGAAATGTGCCAGCAGGGGTATCAATGACAACTGACAGTCCAGAGCGGACTGAGGGAGAAAAGTCAAGAATAAACAGCAACAGGGATGATCAACACAAAAATACTTTGTTTTTCTGAACTGAACATTCTGTTAATGCTTTTTTCTGATGTACTGAATCTTAGAAGAGTTGTGTGTGACAACAGTAATTTGCTTTCTCTTCAAAGCTCAAGCTTTTTCTCTTTTGAAATCCCATTGAAAAAATGCATTGGCTTTTCCCTCTCCTCATTTCCCCTCAAAATTTTTGAGGAAAAAATCTTTCACATTAAAATCCAAGTGGAAAGACACCATTCTACAGTCTGAGAAGTAGCACTTGTCTCCTCAAGAACCATTTGTAAAACCTCCTTAAATCTAAGATTTTTGACCAACATATGCGTGCCTATTGAAAACCAATAAAACACATTAAACCCCATATTTCCCTTCAGTCGAAACCGAGCCATTACACTACAAGACTTAAAGGTACTTTATTAATTAGACCACAAACCAATGATTCAAGTTGTAATGATTCCTGAAAGGAAAATTAACTAATTTTCTCAATTATTCTTCAAGCTTCTTATGTACGTGGTGCTATGCAAAATTATCTGCAATCCTTGGTTAAGGGCTTACAAATCTGTTTTAAAAAGCATAAGCTGTGCTTAATTCAGAAGAGAAAGGAAGCATCTTCCCTGATAGATGACAGCATGAAGAATTGCAGAAGGACATGACAGTAAAGAATGATTTCTGAGTTGAAAAGAAAAGCCTCGTTGTGGACAGTACAGAAAGGCAGAGTGGGAAAAAGAAGAGTTTGTGGGTACCCTTCTTTTTGTCTGCCAGTACAGAGTAGTGGATGTAATAACATGCAAGCAGACTTTCCGATTCAAACAAAAGGTACATGTAACCTGTCTTCTGATAAGCAGAGGGCAAAAATACGTGCTCATTTCCAAACTTCTCTCTCTGCAATCAGCAACTTTTAATTCAGGGTTTTCCTGAGCCAAAAGAAATCCTTTTTGCAGAGGAAAGGTGTTTGTTGTTCACAGTTCCTCCTCAAAGATGAACTACGATAATATTTCATGGGCGTGGCAGCTGTACACATTCTTCCCACCGCACACGCACAGAGAAGGACCTTAATAAACAGTTCTCACACTGTGAAAAACACACTCCCATGCTAAAAAGAGAAGCCTCAGATTGCTGCACAGGTTGACTGCATCTAGAAGGACTCAAAATTCCTTTTCACAGAACTGCCTGCCTTAGACAGACACTACACTGAAGAAGTGAGGGCAGGCTGGGAAGTAGGTGACACACTTTGGAAAGCAATCAGGGGCAGAAGTAATCCCGCACTCAGCTAGCCTGGTGTATTTCAAGCCTTAATAACGTGACTGACTGGCAGCTGCCCAAGCCTTTGTGTGGAGCTGGTAGGAGAGCTCAGAGCTGACACAAGGCAGTAGCTGTATGGAAATACTTCCACGCACATGGATGTCCCAAGCCCGCAAAACATTTAAATAAAATAGGAAATGTTCTGCTGGATCAGAACTTTTGACATGAGTTTTAATAATGTATGTGGCTATTTGTATACTACAGTTTCTCAGACAAATAAGGCACTCCTCACTTTCTGCCCTAACCCACCGAGTAATCCTCTTGTGTTTTAGTACAGACCATCTCTCTTCTGCCCTTGGAGTGTCCTTCAGAAATGAACAAGTCACCTCTCACAGAGCATCCTAACTCTTAGTCCATGACACGCTGCCAGATCCTTTCAAACAGAATGTGTCAAACTCTGTAAGGTGTTATCTGCTCTAATATTTTGTAGCAGCTTCTACAACAGTGCTGTCTCTTAACTCTCAACATTTGCCTTACACGGGGACGTTTATCTGTAAAATGTATTAACACAAAATAGTCTCCACAGAGCTCAAAGGTCTAAAACCAACACCACACTCTGGTGAGTCTGCATGCCTTTCTGCTCCTTCAAAGAACAGCAAGTTGACAGTACTGACAGCTATGCCCTGACATATGCTTTAGTGTGTGGGTTATCTGTATTCTTAGATAGATTTATAAATATCACACTGTCTTTCTGGAAAGGGACATATGACAGTACAGCTCACTACAGGATTGTTGCCAAGGAACAGACCTGCTCAGAGGAAAATTTACATCACTTTAAATTTCACAAGGTGTTCTATAGAACTAAACTACAGGATATATATCCCCCATATTTGAACAACATTCGTAGAAATGAACACTTAGCTTTTTTCTAATGAGAACTTCCTAGATTCCTTAGTCATAGGCATAGAATTACTAAACCTGTCTGAAGCAAAAGACAGAAAATAATACAAGGACAAAGAAAAATACAGTAATAAACTAACAGAGATTTATTTTCTTGGGATCAACAAATCCATTTTAAACAGTTACTGGGAAAAGCAATTGTGGTTTGTGTAAAAGACATACCATTCAATTATAACCAATGTGATGCACATTACGTATGTACATCCTTGGACTATGGTCTCGGCCTACAGGCATCTCTACTGAATGTGGAACAAGGAGTACATGAAGCTCAAGAGTTCAGTTGGTGGCCATCACCCTCTCAGAAGGAGCTTAGCTATGGTAACTGCTCAGCAGAAAGCTCTGTCCTCTGCACTCACCAGAACGGATGTGGCAACCCATGCAGGGCTCCCACAAAAACATGAAGCCATCCAGGTCTCAGGCTACAGGGAGTGCCAGAGCCTTTCGCTGGTAATGGGTGGCAGTAGTGAGAACAGTTGTGTGTGGTATGACCAAGGGGATGATCTGCTCGGCCTCGTGGCAGAGGTATGAGAGGAAGTGGAAAGGTTAAGGAATATCAGAGAGGCTGGTGGAGCCAAGCTCTCTCCTCCATAGGACAGAAACAGGAACACCGACCAGAAAAAAAACAAGATCAAGGGAACCCTGTATCTTCCCACCTGCTGAAGGCAGCAGCTTAAATGAAAGAAGTGAATGGAGGCATTCACACTCAGGGCAACAGGTGAACCCCCTCCTTGGCCACCTTGCCCCCTCAGGTTCCTCTGTACAACAGGTATGAGGATCTGGATGCGGAAGGCCAGTCAATGGATGATGTAGATGACAGTCCACCTACCCTAGAGGTGTTGCCAAGGTCAGATAGGCCTACCCCCCATCCATACCATGAACCACCTCCATGAGGAAGAAAAGAAGGGTTACAGTTGTAGGTGAGTCCTTTCAGAGCAGAACAGAGGGTCCAATATGCTGGACAAGACACTCCTCATAGGGAAGTCTGCTGCCTTCCTGGGGCCTAGGTTAAGGACATCACTAGCAATCTTTCTAGCTTGGTACGGCCCTTGGACTATTACCTGTTACTGTCTTCCGTGTGGGTGGAGATGGAGCTGCAAACCACAGTCCATTAGTGATCAAAAGAGACTTCAGGGCCTTGGGATGGCTGGTGACAGAATCTGAAGCACAGGTTATTTTTTCCTTTTTTGAATGTCTCCAATTTTGCTTGCTGCTGTACAGAGCCAGCAGTTCAGGAGCTGAGCTTTTTACCCACTTGTGCTCCTGAGTTTGCAGAAGGAGGTATCTGCTTTGATGATGGCAGGAAGGAAAAAGCACATACCAGGCTGCACCAGGTTTGTACAATTGTAACAATTTCATTTTTAATACCAAGCTATAAGAACGTGCCTACCCTTTTTAAATTCAGATGTTAAAAATCCTTGCATATACAAAGTGCACAAGGGGGCTTATTAGAAAGATGGGGACAAACTTTTTAGCAGGGCCTGTAGCAACAGGACAAGGGGTAATGATTTTAAAATAAAAGGATAGATTTGGACTAGATATAAGGAAGATATTTTTTACAATGAGGGTGGTGAAATTCTGGAACCGGTTGCTCAGAGAGATGGTAGATGCTCCATCCCTCGAACCATTTAAGGGCAGGTTGGATCTGACTTAGTTAAAAATTACCTTTAAAGGTCCTTTCCAACCCAAAACATTCTATGATTTCTACATAAAGAGGCCTCAGACTTGAAGGCCTTTACTCTTAAGTTCTTCCCGTATGATCTAAGTTAGCCTTGCTTTGAATAGTGGTTGCATTAGACGACCTCCAGAGGCACCTTGCAACTTCCTTTATTTCATGATTCTGTATTTCATACCCTATGATTAAAAATTATACCCCTTTGAGTCTTCATCAGCAGCATGAAGTAGAATTAGATGAAGTAAAAATCAAAACCAAAGACACAGACTAGTTTTGGGGACTCATTAGTTCCAGCACCAAAGGAAAGTTTATACAGGGGCAAGGTTTTGAGGCCAAATTCAGTCCTGATGCATCATGTGAATTCACTGTGGCACAGCTCAGGGTCTAATCCTATTAGAAGAGGATGTGGGTCATCTGTAAGAAAACACCTGACCTGAAATGATTTACTGGGGGAAGAGGGTATAAACCATATAAATGAGAATTTCTAGAGCTGCTGAACAGAAGAAGAAATCTTATATCGTTTCCCTAAGCTTCCAAAGAAGAGACATTAAGGTCAATGTGCTTCTTTATAAGCTGCTTCTCCCACACCAGTAAAACATTGTATTTCATTGCTGATATACCAGTTAATCAAGAACATATTTTGTTTTCTTTGAATAGTAATTTCCACAGCAGTAATTTAATTACTAAGTGAATTTCTGTTCAGGCACTTAAAAAGGGGTTAATCATTCAAGCAAGCCCACATAGCAGTGGAGGATATTTCCCAGCCTTCTCTCCACTGACACCCAAGAAACAAAAAAAATCATCAGAAAGTTCTGTTTGATTCTTAGTGTAGGAGGACATCTTTGTCTCATAGTGCCATCATATGACATATACTGAATGGATTGGGTGATACTTTAACAAGGCTAAACGACACATGCTCAAAATATTTAAGGGAACAAAAAAAACTGTATGCTAAAAAAAAAATTGGCATAAGGGTTTTACTCTTAGGAAACAATCTTCAATACTTTTGCTAATTTAGTCATTTAAAGTAGCCTTCACCTAATTTCAGCCACTTAGAAGTTGGGCAGTTCATTTAAGTTAGATTTCTAGACTCCTTCTAAACCAAGGAGGTAAATAACCTCAAGGCTGCAATTCCTCACATTCCAAGACTGGCACGTAGGAAGGGCTGGATCAACCATTCCTGAAGGTGTCTAACTCTCTAAGTGGAACAGAGAGGGGCATTTAATGGCAAGTTTAGCCTAGACACCTCATGCACAGATAGCTAAAGATAGATGAGATTAACCCAATGCTCAGACTACAAAAGTTTACACACTTTAATCTTCTTTGCTTAAAAAGAGCTACACTCCCGTGCATAAATTATCAAAGAAACAGGTGAAATGATCTTTCAATGGAAAAGCCATGCTTCATCTTTTGATCATGGTACATGCTTTTACACGTAGATGAAATTCATGTTGATCCACTTTGGGAAGAGCTTGGAACCAATCAACAAGGATCTGCTGCATAACAACTTTAAAATCTACGGAAACCATTGACGTATAAGAATCTTACAGTTTTACTGTTGGAAGTGACCTTATATAGCCTACGTACAATAATGATGTATCTGTAGCAAGATTCTTCCCAAAGGCTTCTACACTGTTAAAAAACCCTAAATTGTTGCCTATGTCAATTAAACCTTTACCACTGCAAGGTGTTTTAATACTTTTACACAAAGAGGAGATACATTCTAAGTGTGTTTTTTCTACTGGATCCCTCAGCTTCTTGCAATCAGCACCAAGACAAACACAATAAAGATTTAAAATTGATTAATCTCCCTCCTCCATATAGAGACAGTAGACACAACCAAAAAATGTTCATTTATCACATCTCAATCTAGCAAACAGTATATCCAATTAAATATTGAAAAATACCAGAAATAAGTCAATATGTGCCCTCTTTTGAAATACGGTAATTCAAGAAACAACCACATGGAAAGATAAAAGACTAAGAACATCCCAAGCTGTGCATAGGGAGTGTTTAGTATTGCAAGTTATAATAGCTAAAAAATAGTTTGCGAAGAGACTTAGGGCGCTGCCATCATCATAGAGATCTGAATACTGAATGTGCAACATAATCACTCTTTTTCATGCTTAACTGAAGGCTAAATTAGATTCTAAAGTACAGAAAGTTTCCGTATGACAGCTGGGGCATACAGGTACTTCATACCACATGTGTTTCAATGTTAGAACAGCTCACAGTATTAGACCATCCTTACACATCTCCCTCACCGCTAAAAAGATAACAGTGCTGTATTCCTTTGCTTGTTCATGACTTTAAGAACTTCGATTTCTATAGACTTAGCACAAGGCAGTATAAAAGGCAGATTACGGCAATGATTTTTGTAGAATTGACCCTCCTCTTAAGCCTGGAGGAAGTCTCCACAGCTGGCAGGTAATGATTAAACTGACAGGCAATGGAAATAGCATACAAAGAGAAAAGCCTCTGTTATTACATGGATCCTATAAACAAGAGTTTAAGACTTCACCTTGGCTATAATTGGGAAGGCATTTATTAACACTCCTTATTGGTCTTTGCACTTCACCATCACAGAGCTTCAGATTTACGCAGGGAAAGTGAACTTCCTTCTCAGTGAAATCAAAACATATATTCACATATAGTGAACAATTTTGACATCTTTCAAACAGACAAATCCACTGAGTTGGGAAAAACTTCTTCATACAACAAAGAGAATGCGCACAAAGAGAAAGGGTGCTGTTTTGCACCGAACTAAGGATTTTAGCAAAGCATTCGCAGACTCTCATGATTCATGTATAGCCAGCACCTCAGCAAGTCGATCAAACTTTCTTGACGCCACAAAACAAGTGTAACAAAAGCAGTGTCAGAGAGTATTCTGTACAGCTCTGTTACCTTCACTGAAAATCTCGGTTAAAAAAGAAATTTGCAAATAAAACGGTAAATGAAATCAATGAAAAATCACTCTGTAACTCATGTAAAATGTAACATTTCCTATTGCTAGGTTTAAGCTGCAAATCTACAAGTAGTATCTGATGATTACTGCATGTCGGATGTACCATGAATGGAAATGAGATACTATTTTACTGTTTGTTTCAACAGTTTCAGATAAAATTGTTAACTGCACTGCAATTTTAAGAATAATATTTAGGATAAATCTGAATGTTCCAGTGTTTTCACGACTAGAAACATTTCAACCTTATTTTCAAAGCAATTAGCAAATGAAGACCTGATTATGTCAAGAATATGACAAAATCCAAACAGATGGAGACAAATTGCTCTCAGATGAAGGTGAATCAGTTATGGGAAAGAAAGACTTCAGTGTTCAGTTTAACAATTTTCCTTCATTCCATTCAGTGCTCTCTCCCTCTGTGTCTCACATTCATCCCCTCCACCTAAGACACACTGATAAAAAAAAAGCATGGGAACACATAAATCTCTTTTTAGGTTGTGCATTCTGTAGAAAATCTCAATCATAATACACACAATAATTTCTTTTATATATATTATGCATTTTGCACACACAAAAATTCAGACGTGCTTTGTCAGAATTACCTCTTCCCATCTTCACAAGTTTTTATCAACTAATTTATTTTTCTATGATCCACAAACATATACACACACAAATAAAAGTATACTTGTGCTTTCATTTGTGTGAGTGAGAAAGGCCAAAAAAATGGAGACTTTAAGCCTCAGTTATGCTTGCGTGTCCTTTTGAAAATCACTAGGCAAATTAAAAACTAATTTAGTTTTGGATGCAGAAGCAGATGATAGCATGGCATATCTATAACCTCATTGTTTGTCTCTGCTGCCCAGCCAACCTTTAATGCCGCTAATTGGGTGAATTTGGCAGCTGAAGGACACAGATGCCTAGCCCTGGGTTTTGCTTACACAGCATTATCATTACTTGCATCTTTCCTTCTGTTGCTCTTGTCTGATTGTTCTTTATTTGGAACTTTTCCAGTCAACTTCTTCACCCAAAGCTATCTCTCTTGGCTCAAACTTTGCTGCCAAGAGTTGACAACTCCTTTACCTTTTAGTCCCATTCTTCACTCCTTTCCTACCAAATGCATGCATGCAAGATGCGTTTTCATGCAGAGTCCCTTCATTCTCTGGTGCACTGTATTTTTCATGTCCTACGTACATACCAAACATGTAGCTGGTGTAATTGAAAAGCAGGAGTAAAATATACAAATTCTGCTCCCAAATATAAAAAGCAATCAACAATCCTTCTCCTTTAAATTGCTAACTAAAAAGAACGCATTTTTCTTTAAATTAATTCAACCTTTATCAGATGATAGATACTGAAGTCAATGTAAGAAAATCAGAAAGAAGCAGCAACCATTTGAGTCACCTGAAATATAGCTATCCACACAGCAGAAAAATAGAGGAAAAAAGGATAAATGGGAAGTGATCTTTACATTAATGGGTTTGTTAAAATGAACATTAAAATTTTTGACATTAATATGGACTTTTTTGTAACACAGTATTTCTTTGGTAGGTCATCTGTGGAGGGTACCCAACCAAGACAAGCAAACAAATTAGCTAGCAACCTTACTAATAAAACAGTAGCTCTTTTAAAATCAATATATAGACATGACATGGGAAAGCTAAAAATAGCTATGATTATCTACAGGAGAAAAAAAAAGAAAATTATTCTTGATTCTATTGCTTCAAAGACTATCTTTTAGCCTTAATAAATGAAGGGAAAACAGTTGGAGAGAAAGAAATTATTTGACATTTCAGAGACTCTGGCTGTGGTTTTGTGAAGATTAAATCACATCAGCTTAATAATTTTTATTTGTATTTAACTTGAGTTGAAATTAGTGGATAAATGAAATAAAGGATATGAAATATGCCTGAACATCATCTCGCTTGTACTTGCATCTAGTAAATAATAAAAATAAATTATGCTGAATTTTATTTAGTGTGTTCATTAATGATCTGCAATAAACACACACATTTGAAGTTAACTGATCACACAAACAGAATATATCTAGAAATACACTCCAAACCAAAAATACAAACTTCAAGAGAGAAAACTTGAAAATTCTATGTAAGGTCTCCTGAGTCAAGACTAAAATGATCCTGAGCTCACATGCAATCTGGTCACATTAAAAAAAAGTAATTTGGGGCTACGAACATCATATGACACTCTAAAATAGTTCCTTCCTAAAAAATTCTAGTTCAACTGCACCAAGAATATTAAGTTACAACCTAGGTGCCATTAACAGGAGTGATTTCTGAAAAGATCAACAATCTGTTCAGATACTTGAAAGGATTTGTTTAAGGGGGAAAACTAAAAAACCCCTAAGTGTTCACAGCCTGTCTAAGTATTACTCAATAGGGAGAACATGATAATCATCTACAAATATCTACAAGGTGTTAATGACAAAGAGGGAGATATGGCAGATGGGGACACAACTAGAAATCATAAAATGGAAATGAAGACATAGTGAATATCCAGCTTCCCTAGGCCTAAACAGACTATATGAACATTAATGACCGTATATAAATTGTCTTTACTCATTGCATGGGAACAGGTTGCCCAGGGAAGCTGTGGATGCTCTGTCCCTGGAGGTGTTCAAGGCCAGGATGGATGGGGCTTTGAGAAACCGGGTCTAGTGGGAGGTGTCCCTGCCATGGCAGTGGTGGTGGAACTAGATGATCTTTAAGGTCCCTTCCAACCCAAATCATTCTATGATTCTATGATTTATTTCTGTGGCAATGGCAGGTGTGAGAATAAGAAGAATAAATTGCTTTTGAGGAAATAAATTTATCATCTTTAGCAGAATCCAGGTTGGAATATATTATAAAAGAAATAATGATTTAGGCATTTTGGAGAGAAGATTAATCAGGATCCCAAATTCAAAAGCTTCAGCAGAACCAGGACTCACAAAATTTGGAACTTCACAGGTCCTCACTGCGAAAAAGGGGTGGCTCCAGAGACACTACTACTATCTGATCTGAATCTAAGAAATAGACTGGTAGCACAGCAGGGAGACTTGAGGCCTAAAACTTCCTCATATGAACAGGGGACATTTAGATTCCAGATCTGACAGGTGAACTGGGGTTGATCAAAAGGTGTGAAATCCTAGAAATCATGTGGTCTGCACTGGTCCTCAAGCATGTGATCATTAGAGTTTTTGAAATCTGCATTTCTGGGAAACATCTTTGGTGTCATGGTCAAATCAGGGTATAAGATTAGTCTAGTTACTAGAGATGAAAATGTAGAGTACAGCAACAGTGTTGAATCAGTTTTACTTGCAATATAAACTAGGATTTTAAACTTTTTTTTAATAATAACCTGATGATCTCTGTCTAACAACAGTGTCAAGTACACCACGCACAGCAAATCAGTGTAATCTTGACAGGGAGAAAAAGTAATAGGATTTTTTAGACAGTCATCCTCTAACAGTGTGACTGTCAGCTCCGTTAATACACTGCAATCATACATTGAGCTAATGTTCTTTTGGCCTTACTCTGTTCCTCATCGTGGATGATCACAGTTAAGCTTCATGTGGATAACCATCAAAATAAACCCTTTCACAGGAACTACTTTGGCAGTTGTACATCCAGCCTCCATGAGGACAAAGGATCACCTCACTGCAGGGCAGCAAACTCTGAAGTAAAATAAAGCTACATCCTGCAGTGGTTTTGGTTCAAAGAAACAGTGCAGTTTTGAAGCACATGCTCCAATTGTCCCTACTTCTACTTCACTTTATGAAGAGGTTTTGGTCTGCATGAACCAGATCCCAGTCAGAGGAAATTAAAGCAGTAGCTGCGCTCAAGATGTTCACCAAAGCCAAGACCAACTCTCATGGGCATATCAGGGTTCAAATCAACATTTGGTCTTTCAGATCACATATGGTGGAGGCATTCAGTCTGAGAAACAGAATCAGTTCAAGTGAAAACCTCAATATGCATTGAGTGTTGATGTAAGGGCCTCAGCACGAACTCCATCAACCCACTGATCCTTTTGGGCCGTGATTGATGAGCAGGCCCAACTACTGGATCATCAGTGACAGGGGCAAGTGAGCAAAACTAATTACCTAACATTAGCCAGCCAAACCTGTGATCATGCATTTAAAAATTTACTTTGCAAAATTCTAATCAGCAACTGACATTTTATAACAATAAATTCATAACTAAGTAAAAATGTTATGGCTGTATTAGAAATGTTCAGGACTGAAATGTAAAATGAAAACAATGACATCTTCAATTAGAGTGGTAAGGCCCATAAAATTAAGAGATTCACTTACATAAAAACACTGCAGATGAACCTTGAATGAAATTAGTCAAAACACATTTAAGATTGCTCATTGCAAAACTGTTTAATCCCAGAAGCTTCCCACATTAAGGGTTTGGCTTCATACATTTCAAAGCTGTAGCATGTTAAATTCCAATTACTTCAAAAAAGGTAGGCAGTGTGGGTACAAAAGATACTTGCAACAATAGACTGCATTATGGTGTGTCTCAAAGCTCATTATAAAGCAGCTACTACACTGGACTGTGTCTGATAACTCACCAAGATTTTTCTTCATTTAATCTTACTTAGAAATTGATCTTGGTTTGTAAACAAATTCAGAGAATCCTAATGCACTTCTAATAGGCCCCACAGGAAAGATGAATAATGTTCAGACTACGTGCTCCACAGACACCATTCCCCATTGTAGAAATGCGGGAAGAGTAATGAAGACTACTTTCTTCTTCTCTTAAGTCAATTAATTATTTTCTATAAAAATAAACAGGGGTTTTCTTCACATCAGCAACCATCCAAACTCATGTAGTTGAACTTAATACATGAATTTGAGTAAAGGGAAGCAAATCTTCTCCTTTAAAGCATACATTTCATTAACATCATAGAATGACGTACCTCAAAAAGCATGCAGATTTTTAAAAAATTATACCTATGTGTGAAGAACCTGTTAACACCTCCATATTAATCATGATGAAATGTTGCCGTGCAAACACAAGTTTGTCATGTCTCTCATTTTTGCCAAACCAGGAAAGGCTATTTTTCTAAAGAATCTTCAAAGCTATTCCCTGCACTGTAAGTGTCAGTGCAGCACACAGACTACAAGTTACGCTAAGATGAGCTTGTTCAGCTCTGACCCAATACACCCACAGAAGCACAGCGCTGCTACTGAGGGGCCGTGAGGACTGCTGTCCTGACCCAAACCATGGCAGTTGTCAACGCTTATGAAAAATGCAGAGTGATATCTTTCCAGCTTTCCTTGCTTCCAACCACTTGTGACTCTGGGTCTTCTGAGGTGAACAATACATCACCTTCTGCTGAGCCCTGTCCTGTGATGCCCTCACCAGACTTTTATGGCTCCTCAAACTACCTGGTGAAAACCTGGAGCAGATAACTCGGATATTTGTCACTTCCTTAGTTGCCAGCATATTTCTGTTCATTTTCCTTTGCTTGATTTTTCAAAGCTATGCAGTGGGTGGGTTCCTCAAATGTTCACTGGACTGAAGAGAGGCTATTGTTGTAATCATCAGGCAGTAATTAATGACAGCTTACTTGACTGCAGGTCCTTTGTCCTTGGTCTGCCATCCTGGCTGCAAGAGCAAGGCTATGATAAAAGTGTTCTCTGACTCTGCAGCGAGAGTCACTGTATCCTTCTACATACCCTTGACTCTATTTAAACAAACTAATTTATTAGAAAATCGGCATACAGTGGATTTTTAAATATTTTCCTGTAGGAATTGAATTAGTTCTGCTTTGCCTAGAGACATCTGGAAATCCTCGCCAAAAATGATTTCTAAAAGTATCAGTTTTGGTGATGTGCCATTTCTGAGGAGGTCATAAGTGGTGCTTCTGACGCCACCTCAGTTCAGTCTGATGGAATTTAAAACAGAAGGTACCATCAAAATCCATGATTTGGCTGACTGCATTTTCACCCAGTTAGCCCTGTGCTGACACCGGTAGCTGACAGCACACTGCAGCAAATCTGGATTACACACAGAACAGTGTTTGAACCTTTTGATAAACTCTCTCAAAGGCTGCCAGAAAAAGGGTTTGGTTGAAGAGCAAGGTAGGACAGCAGAGGGCAACGCAAGCTGGCGAGTGGGCAGCCGGCTGTGGGATGGTTAGGACGCTTAGGTTTAAGGAGAACTGCTATTGGGAAGGGAAGAAGGGGTTGTAGCAGTAAAGGGCCTGATGGAAGATAGAACAGAGGTCTCCCTCAGGGCATTCATGACAATGCCTATCTACCCATAATAACCCGCTGTGACTACCAAATCCTAAAGACTATGACTGATGCCTGGGCACAATCACATGGAGTAAATGAGAATCTTGCCGAGAGAAAACATCTTAAAAGTAAAATTACAATACAAGACAAAACAAAGGAACGGGAGAGGATGTGTGTGGAGAGGGGAGATCAGTGTAGGTTAGGTTTTGATAGGCTGAACCCATAGAAAGACACGCCAGCACAGACAAAGATGCACACCTGGATTTTACGCACCGGTAAGAATTTCAGATGTGTCACAGCAAACGTGGGAAAACTATAATTCCTGTAATGACATTGGGCTATAAAGATATCATCTTCTGTTAGCCCAAAGTAATGAGAGAACACATAAGTCACGTTCTCACTGTAGACCCTTGGTCCCACTGAATCTGCAAAATGCTCAGGAAGTAGTTGCGTAATGTGAGGCTTATTCATAATATTGTCATTACTGTGCAAGCCACATCAGGATATGGATTTAGAAATTTTTGCAAACAGAGTAAATTAAAATGAATCCTTTACCTAGATGGCAAACTAAACTATATTCACGTCTGCATAACCTCCACGTCCTGCAGAGGAAACCGGAAGTCCAGTTAAAGATTTGTTCTTTGCTGGTGTTCTTGGAAAGGAAGCAGCAGAAAAACTGGTATCACAGACTTCTCCCACAGAAATTTCCACAAATGTCAATGCTTTCTACAGCCTGAAAACCCCTTGTTGGGTTCTTATGCACATGGATTTGCTCTTTGGAGGTGTACAATTACCTAAACCAAGTTTTTCCTATCGGCTTTTTCCTCCTTTTCCTTTTTTGGGGAGGAGGATCTTCAGAAGACCAAACTAAAAGTACTCACCTGTTGCAATTTGGTCATAGCTCCAAACAGTGGCATTTATATAGTAATTTTGGGGGATTCAGATGTCCACTAAGCATAGAGGAGGTTCTAAAATATGTATTTATTTCTCACTTTCTTGAAAAAATCTTTTGATTCTTCTTGCAAAATATTATTTAGAGCTTAGATTTCATTTTAATATTAGTGTTTTGTGGGCTGTGCAATGATGATGCTTGTTGTTATGGTTAACCAGAAAAACACTCAATTCTCTGTAACTGCAGATTTTAAGCATCTTTTCCATGAAAAAGCTGAGGTCCTTTGAAGTATAAAATGAGGAAACAATTACAGGCTCAAGAACAGCCATTATGCTATTTTGAGCTTAATGGTACTCACTCACCTGGAGTGTGGGACTTTTACCTTTATGTAATGTAAGCCATGGAGAGTAAGTTTGGTTTTCTACATTCCACTTAACCACTAGCTGCTCTTAATGCCTTTTTGTCTTTCCAGAAATGCCATCCTAAATCATGCAACGTTTTGTTCCATGAAAAGATTAAAGCTAAAGCATCTCACAAGAAGTCTTGGTTTAAAAGAACCCGTGTTTTCATACGCGCGAAACATTTCACCACAAAACAAAGGAACAAAGAAATCTCAGATGGCTCCACTTACAGAACTGTCCAAACCAGCACAAAGCATGCTATCCCTGACTCACACTTCCAAGTTAAGGTAGGTTGAGCCCTGTACTACCAGGGTCCAGAATGCAATGGTTAGCCTCACTGAAAACTAGATCAGAAACTCCTAGAAACTGCAGTTTGTGGAGTGTGGCTCCATAAGTTTGTGTAGACATAACTGGAGAGACAGTTCTACTATGAGAATAACCTTTCTCCATTCTGCAAAAGATACATTTGCAAACAGTCATTTTGATTCTGAAGGGCTGGTTCATTTCTTTCTAGTCGTGAACAACCAGACTGGTTCACTGGGGAACAGGTCTTTGCGAGATCAACCTCATCTCCTGTAAACAACAGTCTTTGTGTGTGAACAAGAGTAAGCTTTATTACTTAGCCATTTGCTATTCATTTTTAGGCATTTAAAGTTTTTCTTCCGTCCAGGGAGCACGAATGTCACGTAATTTAGGTAGCCAATACGCACAATGCAACAAATGGCAAAAATCAAGGAAGAGCTCATGAAAAACAAAAAGACTAAAAATCATTTGGCAAATGCTCAGAAACAATGAAAGCTCTGAGAACAGAAGGAGGATGTTATAGTCTCCTCAATATGTTTATAACTAGCAATTTCACAAGTGCCCTACAAGTCTGTTGGGGAGGAAATGGCAGTGTGTGAGCAACCACAAAATGTCGTAGGGTAGCCAGACTGAAAAAGATACCATGACCTCAGTCATAGCAGGCAGAATTTCTGCACTCTCCTTTGTTGTTGTTATTTGAGCTTTCCTAGCTATTAAATGTGCCATTCCTTCAGAAAAAGAAGTTGACATTTTGCTGCAGAGGTCTGTGAAGAGGAACAGGCGAGGAATTAGATAAGAATGTAAGAACAACTGCACTGTATCAGACCCAAAGACCACCTAGTGCAGTACTGTGGCTCTGAAAGCAGATGTAACACTGGAACACTGGAACAGAGCCCAGTATGCAAGGGATGGTACCCTGGAGACAAGTGGGGTTAAATGGCAGACTCACTGAAGCCTGTGAAAGCATTTTCTAATTGTGGTAGAGAAAAGGTTTCAGAGAGTGCCAAACAGAATGTAATCATGCTTTGTTCTCACCAGAAGTTTAAGTGAGACTGTAAATTTGATTATTTGACTGATATTTTGCAGTTAGAAATAATGGAACTGACTTAATCCCACTACAAAATTTCAGGGCTTATAATATTTTGTCCATATTAAAATTAGTATGTGTTGAAATTAAATTAATTAGTGCTCGAGAGTTTATATATGAAAAGGGAAAGACTCACTCATTAATTTAGAAAACATTTTCATGCTCTTTTGGTGCATATAAGCCAAGAATAAAGTGATATCTTTAGAAAATCTCCATCAATGTATTTATAGAAACTGTATGAAATTCTCAGGCTTCCATAGGCTTTAAAGTTGAAATTGTGATTATCACAGAAGCTAGGTTAAAAAAAAAATATCACTACCTAAGATTACATCCTCTTGAACATTCATGTTACTGGTTCTTTTAAAAAAAGTAGCTCTGCTAAAATATTTTCAACTTAACTTTTTTTATACGCATCTTCTAATCATGAAACATCTGAACTATGGCAAAAACCCCACCAAAATTACACATTCAATAATCATTCTTACCTTTAGTCATAACAACAATCTGTAAAGTTAAAAACTGCTCATGTGTATACGGATCAGTCACACATGAGTTTGCTGGATATGGCCTTTCCCAAAATCATATGTGTGTATACACACATACACATGCACACACATACATATGGAATATTAATATATTTAAAGGAGTGATTTCAGTTTGTTCTGATGATTCAGAGTTTTAGTTATTATTGCGTGAACCTAAATATAACTGTGGGGGGACCTGAACTTGCTTATTAACTAATTTTCTGAGGTGAACAGCTGTTAGTATTCATTTCAGTAAGTCCAGACAGATACAGTTTTCTAAAGAGTCAAAAATGTATCCATTTAAGGCTCAGGAGCATCAGCTAAATATATAGAAATTTCAAGGTCTGCAGTAATCTGGTAGGTGCAAGTCCTTCACTTTGTAATTCAACACGACTACGGTAGATGCAGTTCTTATATAATAAAGATTCCTTACATGCATTAATAGTTGAAGAAATAGTTGCTAGTTAAATATAATTTCTTTTTAAAAATATACTTAGTACTTCAAGGAGTCAAGTGTCCTACAAACAGAAGCTCTGACAGATTGGATTAGACCTTCATAACCATTCATTCAATGAGAGTAAAATATATAAAAAGAGATATGTAGAGAGCTTTCTCAATAATGGCTCATGTTGGTTTTAATGCCTCAGAGACATTCCACATGTCTTCAGTTTTACTAGATGGTACAGTTGTACCACTCTGAGAAAATTCTTGAAGGCAGATTTGCAATATAGAGGAGAAATTGTTCAGTCTTTATATATATATATATCTTCCAGACTCTATAAACTGCCAGTCAGAAATGACAGTTTCACTTCAGAGAATCAAAAGTTGGACAAAGGTAGCTAAATGCAAAAGATTTTTTACTCAAGTCGAAGGACTTGATGCACAAGCCACTTCGATGTACAAATGTAGAGTTACCTAAGTTTGAAATGTTTCCCTTATCTATAAACCCTGGAGTATTTTTTACTAAATGAACAGGAGTTCTGGTCAAAAAACCACCGGAATAATGAAGCTGTTTTCTAAGTCCAAGCAACTAGTGTGTTGTAAGATCATGACCTTTTCATAATATTGGAAAGAAAGGGCAATTAGCAGTTACTGAAGATGGCCTATATGACCAGCTCTGTAAACTGGAAAAGATAAAAAGACAAACGCAAGATGCAAATAGAAATCACAAATAAATAAGAGATCATAAAACCAACTTTCTGAATAGATCACCTACTTTAAAGTTTGGAATGAGCAGTGATTTTAAATGCCCCACTTCAGATGCCCCAAAGATGCCCAATTTTCAGATGACAAAGCTCAATTATCTTCTGAAAATCACCTTCAGATCACAGCATTTTTTCAGAAAAACACAGGAAACACTTACTGGAGTAACAGGGAAATATTTCTGTCATTTCACATTATGCATTGATCATTGTCACTGTCATAGATCAGTCAAAAACCAAACGGACTTCTTTAAGGTAAGGTTTAGTAACAGCCTGCTTCTTTTAAGTAAATCACATTGATGGTCCCAACAGAAATGATAACTCTAATTCTGCAAAGTGTTGTTTGTGGCTACAGAGCGATCCCTAAAGCACCACCCTGCAGAAATAACCACAGTAAAGCAGTAACAACAGCAGTTAGTTCCTTTCCCAAAGAACTTTACAAATGAACGGTAGTTAAAAATATCCCTATTTTTAAGATTCTTTTTCTTCTGGTAAAGGTTTTTATTACTTTTTTTTAAAATACATTTTCAAAATGTAGCACAAATGGACCTACTACAAAGTAAGCTGTCACGGAAAGAAAAACAGGTATTCTACAGAAAGATGGCAGAAAAGAAACAGTTTTTAAAAGGCACACAGGGATTTAATTACTCGCTTTCCATTAAAATTAATGTAAGAAGTGTCACTGCTTCCACAGACAACTGAAAATTTGTTTTTTTGTAAGGAACATGTTATGTCTCCGAAAGGAACATCAAATTTTAACACTGTAACTGTATCATCACATTACCTGGGGCAGAATAACCAAGAGCCCGGTACAGTCGGAGATCTTGAGCTGTGGTGAGCAGTCTTGCTGGCTGGGGTCCTGATGGACACCAACCTGCACAGGGTTCAGCAGTGTGCTGCTGCAGCAGCAAAGGCTCATTGGATCCTGGGCTGCATCCCCAAGGGTGTCACTAGCAGAGATGGAGATGTGATCATCACATTCTACTTAGAGCTTGTCAGGCCACACCTGGAGTACCGAGTGTCCAACGGAAGGCCATGAAGATGATAAAGGGAATGGAGAATCCGCCCTATGAGGAAAGGCTGGAAGAGTTAGGTCTTTCTTCCTGGAGAAGAGATGTCCAAGGGGGGGGGATGTCATCACAGTATTCCAGGACTTAAAGGGCAACTACAAAGAGGACAGTCATTTTTTTTCCACAAGGAGATTACAAAGGGCAACAGGTACAATTTGCACTGGGAAAGGATTCATCTTGACATAAGAAAGATATTTTTTACATTGAGAACACTCAATGACTGGAACAACCTCTCCAGGGATGTGGTGGAGTCCCCATTGCTGGAGGTTTTCAAGATGTCATTGGACAGGGTGCTAGATAATCTCATCTAGGCTTCCTCTCCCATAAAAAGTTGGACCAGCTGATCTTTCGAGGTCCCTCCCAGTCTGGGCTGTTCTATGATTCTATGACTTTTTAAAAGCTTTGTTTTAATCAGTTTGTGTTATTTTAGTCATTAAAATAATGGTGAAAACTTTAATCAGTATTAGAATCGTTAGCTAAAAGTCAAAAATTATTTTGCTCACTCCAGGAAAACTACATCCTTGTGTTTTCTGGTATGGAGATTTTTCAGGAACGAAAAATGGGATCTCAGAAATCCATCACTTCCCATCTTCCTCCTCAGAGCTGATTATTTCTCCTGTAACAAAGCTTCAAATCTAGAAAAAAATCAGCTCTTCCATCAGGATAATTATCACCTGGTTTTGCCAGGTGGGAGAAATCCCAGTACATCTTAATCCACTTATGTTTGTACCACTTTCCCCCTTTTTTATTGACCTAATTAAATAAGCCACATGCTAGGAAGAAGCCAAAGAGTCCTTTAATGAACTGAACATCCTTAGATTATTTGTGCCTTGTTTTTCCCTTCTCCCTTCAAAACTGATGTCTTTGCCTCTCCTGTCTTTTTTTAAATATTAAGGCAAAACCAACACTCAAATACGACATATGCCAAAACATGGAGATTGTTTTGTTCTTTTTAAAAAAAGAGTTCCAGTTATCCAGTATGAAGTCTCTCAATTATTATTTACATTGAATGACTTTTACCCTAGTTTAAATTTAGGGAAGATATTTGAACAGAAGAGGCTGTTGCAAGTCCCTCTGAAGTATTGGCATTTCTTCCAAAATACTCTGTGTGTCATATAAAAGGAAGCTCAAATACCATAAAACATTTAGTTTATGGATTTATTTATGACAGGAAATGCATTCTTCCTTAGGGAACCAAACTATTCTGAAGCAGTTGAACAATGTTGCTGAACTCATCAGCTTCAAGCAGAAGGTCAAGTACAATCCTCCAGCATCCATCCCCCGTCTGAACTGTTAACTCAAATATAGCACGGTGTAATGACTCACTGTTTAGCACAGAATAATGACAACAGTTATGCCATAGAGTTTTTTTAACTGGTGCTTAAAACCGCAGACTTTGACTTTTCCTCTCAGAAGTGTGCATGTTGAAGGGAATGGGGGAAGAAAAGTAGAGGACTGCCATTAATAAATACACTTTCTTCTTAATCTTGAAGAGGAGATGCTGGCAGCTGCTTCTAAAAATCCTGTAACTGTGGAAGCCAGAGTATGGAGCCAGATCTACATAAAGGTTAACATATCTACAGGATTACTCAGTGGGGCCAAGAAAGACACTGTTCTCCATGAGACTATTCACAGGCAGCTGTTCTGAGACTCTGTGCAAGGCTCTGCCTGCAATCCAGGGTCAGCAAAGACAAGGTGCTCTCCCTTGCAACATGAAAAAGCTTTGTAACAAGAGGGGTCTTTCCTGCAGCGAGCATAATCCTCCCAGCAAAATTATATCAGAGGGACACGATAACTAATAGGTTGTGGCGAGCTATGCCCTTTTAATGTATAACAGAAGACAGGCAGTATGAAAAGGTGCACGCAGCTCAGCTCCATTTTGTTTTTTATTTCCAGTGCACCTTATCCAAAATTATTCGTACAATAAGGGACAAGGGAGAGGGAAGGAAAAGGAGATGAAAAGAGGCTCTTTCTTGAATCTTTTTCTCCAGCCTGCATCAGGGTGAAAGAGGAGGGAGCTACACTAGCACTGTCACCCAGCGCATGAGTGTCTGTGTTGCACTATCCAGGAGGATGTAATCCTTTTGCACACTGGAGGGCTCAGAGGCATAATACCACTTCTTTCTTCCAGGGGAGGGCCAGATCAAAGAAGGAAGCAGATATGCCCTATTTGCTGCCCAAAACTGCAATTTATGGCACATTATGGTCCCAGAGAAAGTAAAACATTTGGATTAGGGGACTTCACTGTTTGGATCCTTGGAAGACAGATGGAAAAAGAAAGGACATTGGTGATGCCATGCTGGTTCTGAAACAACAATATTGCCCAGTTTAGAAAAGACAATGTACATAACTAAGATGACAATAATAAATAAATATCACTAGCACTGGACAGAAGAGGCTTCCTTCCTTTTAAAGCCAGACAGACCAAAAAGCAGGTGTAGACAGCTTGGTCACTGAAAGAGAGGCAGATGCTGTAGCAGGGCAGCACAGAGCAGCAGCTGCCTGACAACATCTCCAGCAGCTGGAAAAACAGATGCTTAGGTAGCAAACACCTCTACTCTTGCAAAAGGCAAGGCATTTTCCCCTCTACATCCCACTCCAGGCCTCTGGGATAAGCTGGGCCTATTAATTCAGTGAGGTGGCAATTCAAGCCTAGCAGCATTTTCTTATCATGCTTATGTGGTCAGATTGCATAAAAGCCAATAAAGCACTATTTTTACGCAAATCTGTGCTATTTTCTCAGCATCTTACTGCTTAACTTCTGTGAGTCCTTGTAGGTTTGCTAGTTATCTCATGTGAACAATTTTATTTAGTTTTTCTGTAGTGTTTTCCATATCTTTGACATGCCAGGAGATAAGAAAAATATTCTTGTAATTGATAGTGAAAATCTGACTTTTCATTTTTATATGGCAGGAAGACACTCTGAGGGAAGAAGAGAACATATACTTAGGACTTTAGCAACAAAAGGAGAGCTAAGAAGAATCTCCATCATTTATTGGGTGCAGAGGGAAATGTAGTGACCAAGGATGAGGGAAAGGCTGAGGTACTTAATACCGTCCTTGCCTCAGTCTTTAATAGTAAGACCAGTTGTCCTCTGAGTTCACAGCCCACTGATCTGGAAGACAGGGATGAGGAGCAGAATGAAGCCCCCATAATTCAAGGGAAAATGGTCAGTGACCTGCTACACCATTTAGACCCACACAAGTCTATGGGGTTGGATAGGAGCCACCCAATGGTACTGACGGAGTTGGTGGAAGTGCTCACCAAGCCATTTTCCATCAATTATCAGCAGTCCTGGACAAACTCCTTGGTGACTGGAGGTTAGCAAATGTGACACCTATCCACAAGAAGGGAACCACAGGCCTGTCAATCTGACCTCAGTGCCAGGGAAGGTTATGGAGCAGATCATCCTGAATGGCATGATGAAGCACACACAGGACAATCAAGTGATCAGGCACAGTCAGCATGGGTTTATGATAGACAGGTCCTCCTTGACTAACCTGATCTCATTTTATGACAAGGTGACCTGCTTAGTGGATGAAGGNCTGCTTAGTGGATGAAGGAAAGCCTGTGGATGTTGTCTACCTGGACTTTAGGAAAGCTTTTGACACAGTTTCCCGAAGCATTCTCCTGGAGAGACCATCTGTTC
>VZZY01000074.1:3930-38764 GCA_013400335.1 Eurystomus gularis
GTGTCCAGAGGAGAGCCACCAAAATGATCAGGGGAATGGAGCATCTGTTGTATGAAGACAGGCTGAGAGAGTTGGGGCTGTTCAGCCTGGAGAAGAGAAGGCTCTGGGGAGACTTTATAGTGACCTTCCAGTACCTGAAGGAGGCCTACAGGAAGGCAGGGGAAGGTCTGTTCACAAGGATTTGTAGTGATAGGACAAGGAGCAACGGTTTCAAGCTAGGAAAAGATAGATTTAGGTTGGATATTAGGAAAAAGTTCTTTAACATGAGGGTCATAGAGCACTGGAGTGGGCTGCCCAGAGAGGCAGTGGAGGTCCCATCCCTGGAGTCATTCAAGGTCAGGCTTGATGAGGCTCTGAGCAACCTGACCTAGGTAGATGTCCCTACTTGTGTAGGGAGGTTGGACTGGATGACCTCTGGAGGTCCCTTCCTGCCTAAAACATTCTATGATTCTAAGTAGCTAACACCAAATGTGAAGAGTTGTAATGCAGCTTAAGATAGGATCTGGAGCTGGCAATGAAACAGCTCTTGCAGGCTGTAAACTAAACTGACTGCCCTGGATTACCTTCCTGTATAGCTCCTGTATTCCACTAGGTATTGTGAAAGCTATGGTTCACACAATACACACAGTACGTATTACTGGTTTAACTTTCTAGGTGAATAATTATTCAAGTGAATAACTTACAAACTCTTTCTAAAGTTATGATGATTTATAAAATAATATCAGGACTTGTTTAAATAGAGGTTTGAACCATTTTGCAATTTAGAGGGGGAGCTTTCAAATGTGGATATATTCCACCTGGTAGAACTACAGAATGCTGCCATAGATGGAATAGAGCCTTTTATCTGGTGCAGCATATTATGCACATTCAGACAGTGAAAATGTAAATTATTACTAGCTATTCAGAGTAGCTGAGATCACTGAGAAACAGTAGCACAAATAAATCCCACGAGATAATAAGAGCTCTAGAATAATTATCCACAAAAACATTTGAATGCTGTTACAAAGGTATGTGTGTGTATATATATGCTAGGTGAGAAGCACTAGGAGGTGTAGCAGCAGTGTTCAATGCTTCTTTGCCATCTGGGAAGTAAATTTAATTTCCGCACCTCCCTTCTAAACTGCTCACAATTTGTTTGACTTCTTAACTAGCAATTATTCCTTTGAATAGACTATTATTTATTTTTCTGTTAATCAAAACAAATAGCCTGACTTTGAATGCAAAAGGTCTGACTTGAAATTAAATTTATTTTTTATCCATTTGTGAATTAAAAAATATATAATTGATTAGTTGGAAGTCGCAGCCTGCTTCTTAATATGAATTAAGCTCTACCTTCAGCTCTTATGCTGATTTCAGAGGTGGAAAAAGACATCTTATAAAAGTAAAACAGATTGAATAGTTTGTCTATCGTGTTCTGTATGCAGTGTGGAAGAAAGATACTGAAAGCTGCTTTTGGCAAAGCATGTGGCTGTAGTTTAGGGAAGACCTTACCTCTGCCAGAGAATTGACATTCTCTTGCAGATTTCTAGAAATCTTGGTTCAGTTGTTTGGTTTTATGTCAGGAAGACATTCACTCTCATACCAAAACACGTGCTAAACTTAGCTTATGTCGTTTGGACACAGACTGTTAAGCATAGTAGTAGTGCTTAGTAGTAGTGCTTTTTATGGACAGCCTAAATGAATCACAGTTTTACCAGGGTAACTTTACAACAGTTTTGTGAATAACGCATAACCAGGAGTTAACACTTAAAAAGTGAGGTATTTTGTTTTGGTTATTGCAAAAAAACAAACACAACAGTATCAGTGGGAGTGCTGAGGAGATCTGAAAGTGGCTTTCTCCAGAGCATGCTTGTGGGTTGTGGTTTTTTTCATTAAACTAAACTTGGGTATTTACTGAAGCTGTTAAAGTGCAATCTCATTGATAGACAGCTATTTTCCTTTCTTACTCCAGGTCTGACAGTGCATTCATAATTTGTTAAATGTTCGAAGCATGAAATAGTGTTTCCATCAGTTAAGTTTGCTGACATTATTTACTGAGTAACCAGGGTCTGGTGTGAGTTTTATCTTGAAGAAAATCATGCTCTATATTTTAAATCTGGTTGCTTTGAAACCTGAAATTACTGACACTCAGTGTAGAACACAAACTGTACACTGATTTAAATGAAACAGCTAAAATGTCTTCAGTTCCTCAGACCATCTGTAGTGCTGTTTAAAGGCACAAAGCTGTTCCCTTGCTAATTGTGTACTGCAGTTGATGTGACTGACGAAATTTAGATTAGTTGTATGCCCAATGGCAGGCTTGATGCCTCTATGTTTACTGGATCCTAAAAAGTTGAATGTATTGTTAGGAGTTGCTACAGTTTATACCCACACTATAGATGATGTAAAGCTGGTTTAGTAAGATGAAGTCAGCTTTAGCTGGTATGTCTGTCAAATCTGAAGAAGTCCATTGACGATTTCACAAACTGCAAGGGGATTCCAAGGTCTTTTGCCACCTCCCTGCTTCCTCATTCTGGTCTGCCTGTTGTAACAGCCTTGGGGTCCTCTGTAACAAACAAGGTAACTAGTCTTGGCTGCTGATTTGTCCCATCAAGTTGCACAAGTCCTTGAGAGAAAAAAAGAATCACACATAATCTGGCACTTACTTCCAGAACCTTATGCTTCCTAGATTTACAAATAAGAGTACTGTCTGGAGATGTATATTTTTCTTTTATCCATCTTTTATGAAGGTCTTTCAGTGGAGCTATGTTCTTCATATGAATGAGAGGAGTAGACTTTGAGCTTTCAATACACCAAATACTCCAAAAAGTATCTATTTTCTCCCAAGAATTATATTTGTTTCATAAAGCTACTAATAAGATTAGGTATATATTTACCTTCTAGTTTTCATGCAGACCAATTGCTAAATATTTGTGATGCATTGAATGTCCTTTATTTAAGTTGCTTCTTTTGAAACCTTTCCCAAGAAACCTACCCTCTGTTTTAGCTTCCAGTGCTTAATAAAAAACAGTATTTGGTTTATTTGTGGTCCTAAACAGAGAAGCACCTTCTCTCCCCCTCTGTACTGCTGTCTCTGCTGCTACCATCAATATGGTATTTGCACGTTAATGGCATTTAGGTACTTCCTAAGCTCATATATTACACTACTTGTTACAGATAACTAGAGGTGCCTGGCTTAAAATAGATTAATCCAGAAACTGGTCAGTAACCTCCAGGATTTCCTAGTTCTTTTGTGGATGTATCTTTTTAAGGCAATGTGTCATTTCCATGAAACATGGAATTACAGTGGTTAACTGGCAAAAACAGTTGCATTCAAAGTCATTAGATGTTTTTAAACATTTCTGAATCTTTGAATCTTTCCTTGGTTGGTCAGTTTATTTAACAACACCTGGTCATTGAGGAACATGTAAATTGATACATTAATGTTTTATCTTAATTTAGGAAAAATTTATATAGGCTTTTGTTACTGTAAAGAAACCATTTGAAGTTCATGTTCTAATTTATCATTGTTATAGCCTAGTTTGTTCTTTCTTTTCTTACTTATGTTTTCTGTCTTGCAATCCTATTTTCCATTCTGTCCTTCCTTATGTGCTATATTAAAGCCGGTAGTAATTCTCAACATATAAAGCCTGCATGCACATGTAGGGGGAGATGAGCTTTCAGTCTGCCCTTTTCTCTATGGAAGAGAGAGTGTTGCTGGTAACTGATAGCACTCTGAACTTTTAGTTAGAGGTGTGTGGATTTGGCTGTTAGGACCATATGTTCTGGTAGGCTGTCCAAACAGTTATTAAGAGGTGGCAGGCTGAAGATGCAGGGCATGAATATAATTGAGGAGAATATGTTTAGACTCTAGTGAGTAGATGACTTCACAGGTTAATAATTGAAAGAGTTCATTCTAACAATAAGTCAGCACTGAAGTTCTGAGCTAATGGTGTTGAATTGTCCAGCTTGAGATACCCTAAGGACACATGATCTGTCCTCCACTCTGTTATGTTTTTAAAATAAGGTCATTGAAACATTGAAGGGTATAGCTGACAATTAATTCAAGTAAGAACTGAAATGTCTAATGACCGCCTTTTTGCCACTGTCAAGAACTTCAGGGATTTCTCCTGCAGAACATCAAATAAGGAACTTCTTTTTTTTAAATTTCTGCTCTTTAGAGCAAACTTTGATGATATACATTCTATTAAGGCATTTCCTTTTTTTTCTTCTCAATTTAGAACGATTTTGCCCATAATGACTGCATGTCAAGTAATGAGACCAGTTTGCTAGAACGAACCACAGCGCCTCATGATGGAGTACCAGTGGCTTCCCATAGACCTCAGCGAGAAGGTATGTTGTCTGAGATTTCTTTTGATGAACACTTTAAAGTTTTTTTGAATGCTAAACTCTGCTTGGAGTGTAGAAATCTTGCGTCTATGGTGCTGTACATCTGAAAAAGAAACTGCAGTATCAGTAAGTGTACTAGCTTCTCTGCTGCCTATTTGGTATTCTCTTTATTATAACAAATTGTTGTTCTTGTTAGCTGCTAACTACTAGTGTCTGCATGCACGAAAATTGTTTGCAAAGGGGCTTCCTCCCAAAAAAAGAGGTGAAATTTGGGAGAAAAGAAAATTTAATGCAATTGTATTAACGGTATTTAGATTTTTTTAAGCAAAACTAAACATGAAGATACTGTGAAACAGTGGATAGCTTTTGCTACTTGATTCAGTTGTATCTGATTATTCGTAAAAACAAGCAAAGAAAATGCATACCTAGGAAGTTATATAGAAGTGGTAGTTTGGAGAAGTGAGAGGCTTTCTGGAGAAGTCTTCTTTTGGCTCTGTTGGGGAGAACGAGAACAAGGCTTCAGAGCATAAACAGAACTATTCTGTGCAATTGTCAGCACAGTTTCTTCTCTTTGAAGAAACGAATGTTGTTGAAAACAGATTTATTCTTACCTTTTATTCTTCAACAAGATTAATGAATCACTTGTCTACTCAAAATTGGTCTACACTGTCCTGCAGATAGCAAAGAGCTCGCAGTCTGGGAAAACTATTGCTATTCCTCTTGTCCTCATAAATGTCCTTTTGTCTCTACTGTAGACATTTAATTACCCCTTGAAGGCAGACAGTTTGAGAGTTAGTTCCTTGACAAAAAAACACAGAGAAAGATTATGGCAGACTACAGGCAACAAACCCGTTTCAAATCCTTTTATAGAGTTCAAAGTATTCATATTCACAAATCAGAAACACAAAAGGGAGACTCTTTTTAGCAACACTCTTGAATTTAGTGACAGAAGCACAGGAAAGTTGAATAATTTAATCTAGTGAAGAGCTTAATTATTTCTCAGCTTTTGTATTATCATAGCTAGAAACCAAAGTGATCAGAATAATTTTGTGATATTTGATATATAGGTATGTGATAGAAAGAGTCCCTGCTATGGAAAACTCCTTACTGACTTAGAAATAGCACTGATAATAAGACATGTTTTTTATTCCCAGCTGTGATTAATATGATTTCTAGAAATCTTCACTTATTCTTACAATAGAAGCAGTGTCATTTATACATACTTGACTTAATACTCCTGAATGCATGTGTTGTGCCCAAAATAGATGTAGAGATGTAACATGCCTCATTGGCTTGTATTTTTAAACATTTCTTCTCAGTCTAGCCATTTACACTATTTAAAATATGATTGTGGAGACCGAATTTTAAAGCAGTTTGTTGAAACTGTGGAACTAAACATGTGCAACAACAACATTGTAATTACCTATTATATCACTTATTATGATGAAGCATGCAGCAGCAACAGGAAGAAGTTAAGGAAGCTGAAGATATTACATTGCGTAATTTCTTTATACTTGAGAACAAATATATTGAGCATTGAGAACATTCAATAGTTTATAAATAAACAAAATCTCATTAGAAAAGAAGCTTGTCTGTGAATGTTGTTACTTTCTGTATGCATGTAGTGAAATGCAATTTAAACAACTATTCCCAGTTCCAGTCATGATAATCAACTTTTTAATTAACTTATGAATATCAACTCAGCTGATGGTATCAATTTTAACATTGGCCATTAAGAAATTTTATTGCACCAAAACTCATGTTATGTCATAGTCCTTTTTCTAACAGTGCTTTCATCTGTACCACACAGGTAAAAATTAACATCACCAAACATTTGGCTTTTCATGGTATACTTATGTGTGTTATTGTCTGGCATCCTTAGCTCATCTGAGATTTCTTTGTAATAATTAATGTTTATTAACTGATAAAAATTAGCTGATTGTCTAATGATCTAACTCCCAGGTAGAGGGTTACAGAGTAAACCAGCACACTCAGCATTTGTCGATCTTCCTCAAAAATAATTGGAAGCTCTAGCACAATCACTAGGCTTATATGCTGACTTATTCCTTTAAGAAAATTACCAATAGTTCTCTTAGAAATGGCATGTTTAATGGGGAAGATACTTCAATGAATTCTGTTAAAGTCACAGTAAAGATGTTTAAGTTAGATGAAATGGTAATTAGCTAATCTCCAAGAATAAGTTTTGTAACATACACTTGTAAGAGGTTGGTGTTGTTTTTTTTTTTTTTTTTATCGTTATGAGTAGTTCCAGGTATATCCCATGTAAACATATAATTAAAAATTGAAAGGAAAGTGATGTTGGGATAGTCAAACTGCTTAAGTAAATTTTTTTACATGTAAAGATACGTTCAAGCTTGTAAAGGAATACAATTCTGTGAAATACTTGAGCCAGCATAGCAGGAAAAGTGAAAAGCCCATCTTGGCTACATAAGGATTTTGATGTATTTATTTTATTACCTGAACAATGTTTTGTGCCCTCAAGAAAATCTCCAGGCCCTGAAAGCCATATGGTGCCAGTGCTTACCAGGTCACAGCCAGAACTTGCCTATTCCTGAATACAGTAGACTATGAGGAAGGAATGTTACAAGTAGCAAGCACCTTTCTTCCTTTTCAGTTCAATTTAGTGATACTTTTTATAGAGTAGAATGATTGTAGTAGCCTTCTGCTTCCTCTCTTCATTTTCTGTTTGCCAGCAGTCATTTCTGCCTCCTTCAGGCCTTCCCCAAGTGCTTCCTTCCACCTAAGTGCCTTTCAGAATCATAGAATATGTTGGGTTGGAAGGGACTCTAAAGGCCATCTAGTCCAACCCCTCTACAATAAGCGGGGACGTCTCTAACTAGGTAAGGTTGCTCAGAGCCCCATCAAGCCTGACCTTGAAAGCCTGACTCCAGGGATGGGGCCTCCACCTCCTCTCTGGGCAACCTGTTCAACCAGTGAAATGTGGTTCTTCTGCCTTAGTTTGCTCTCATGACTATTCGATGTTTCAGAAATGTGGATGTGGAAGGCACTGTCACTGGCTTTTATCAGCAATTGTTACTTCTTGGGAGGAAAGATGCAATTTTACTTCCTTTTATTGTCTTTTTCTTATAGTGGTTGTATTGTTGTATTTATGTGACTTTTGGTCTAAATAAGTTCTTGAGTAATGATCTGCAATGAAGGGGTTGTGGTCAGGCCAGAGAAATACTTTGTAGAGAACAAGGCTCCACCTGCCCCGTGCAATTTATTATAGTCAAATAGCATCTAAGAAAGTGGGGTTGTGTGAGTCAGTAAATAGCATACAGTGATTTACAGAGTGGCTAGGTAAGTAGATACATTTTCAAACTGTAATTTTGGCATGCACAATAAGGTGTTTTTCTTTCAGCTGTGCACATTGAGAAGATAACCCTGAAAGGCGTACCAAGAAAAAGGGCTGACAAACATTTGGAGTACACATTCAAAGTAAGCGAATATCCTCCATCCAGAATGTTAAAGTCGTCGTCTTCATGATACCTATGTATTGTAGATACATACAGCTTGTTTCAAATACCTGCTCAGAAGGCAATTTTAAATTATGTTAGGGTCTTTAGAGATTCTTGGAATTATCCTATAATTCTCTTGGATTCTGTGTGCAGATCAGGTGTTTTGTGTAATTGTGGGCATAAGGTTTCTTAGCAAGGACTGACTAACATTATGAATCATTTGGCCAATAGATATGAGTCTGGTAGTATACCAGATTTGAACATAGAGTTGAATTTTACCTTTTTTCCCAAACAGAAGAATGTTTTAGATCAAACATTATAACGGACTATTTGACATGGGTCGTGAGTGCTCTTTGAAGAGGCAAGCTTAAAAACTATGCCATTTTGAGCTGAAAACTGATGTGTTGATCCCTAAGTTTGATATTGTATTCTCTAAATGGACATGAATTGTATAGCTTTGTCTTTTCTGGTATTACTAGCAGCTTAAAATTAGGGTTATATTTACATGTATGCTATTTCTGGTTTTGAAGTAGAGTAGTAGCAGCAGATACCTTGTTGTTATTGATCATGTCTAAAGGTGAAATTTGTGAAAAATTCTGCCCTCTTCTTTTGTTGAGGACAGTAATGTAGAATGTAGCCTTCAAAGCCTTAAAGGTTAACTTACTCAACTTATTCAATCAAATACTACCGGAGTATTTCAACCTTGTCATAGATCTTCTGTCCAGATAGTCTATGAACTGAGTACTAGGTAAAATACAATAGTAGATAGGAGAGGTTTGTACAGAATGCCCATATGGATTGTTAATATTTAAAGTCACAAAACTATTTTTAAAATTGACCACATAGATGGTTTTGACAGTGGTTTTGAATTTCTTTAATGGGGGAATGTGGAGATATTCTGGGGAGTGTTTGAGTAAGCTTGAAACTTCTCCACCTCATTTGTTTTAGAAGAGTTTCATCTCCTCATCTGTGCAGGTGTATATTGTGGTCCTCACTGCAGATAATTTTGTACTTGCCCAGACACTGTTTTTTTTTAAGGTTATTAACAGCAATTACAGTCATGGCTTCCTGACCGAGAGCTCCAACAGTAGTTGGTGTTTCTGGGGACTAGGTTGAAGGCAGTTTGTGGTTGACATTCTACCAGTTCTTGGGAGTAAACAAATGTTTATCATTGCCTTGTCCGATCAGAATCTTCCCATGCATGTAATGGGAATCTTAACCCCAGAAGTGGGCTTAAAGCCAGGTAGCACTCATCTAACCAAGCTTACTTTTTTCCCCCTCAAAATATGCATGTGAAGGTGCTGTTTTGCTGCTTGCATGTTGTGTCAGAACAATGAACTACTGGAATGTTATACAAGCATATACCAAAATGCTGTCTGATTCTTGAGTAACTTCTGTAGTAACTTGCAGTACTTTTTATCAATTGTACTGTACAACAACTTATATATGACTATGTAAGTTTCAAGCCTGAGGTAGATAAAATTATTTAATAGGTAGTATAAACAAAAACAGGTATTTTTTCTTTTGACTCGTGATAATGGCAGTGAGAGCTCAATCCAATATACCTAACCTAGAGTTCTTTTCTCTGGTACCTGGTTTTTGCACTGTCCGCTTGATACAAGCCTTGTAATTACAGAGCCTTCTACTTGGCTTCTTTCTGAGTCAGTAATCTTCAGGCACTTCAGTGTTTTAACTTGAATTTGTTCATACTCCCTTTAGCCACAATTAACATGAAGGTGATATTAAAATGTGGACTCAAAATAATGTTAAGATCGGCTAACTGGTATGATATTGGAAAAATAAACTTTCCTCATTCTTTTTTCTCTCCTTACTAGGTAACCTGGTCCGATCTTTCAGTAACATGTGTAACAAAAACACACCAGGAGCTTCAGGAATTCCTGCTGAAAGTATGTATTGAAATATAAAAGTAGTGTTTATACATGAGGTTTATAACACAGTCTAGGAGAGCTGTGATTTCTGGGATGGAATTACAGAAACAAAAGCATGCTACCAAATTTTTGTACTTCACAATTGTATTAACAATTTAAATGATATATATTGTTCTGGAGCAGCTTGACAGAGGAAGCAGCTCAACAGAATGTTTGGAGAGTTTCCCAGAAGGAGATTTGTTTGTCTCGTCTGAAATTGCCGGGGGGAGCGTCTGAATTATGGAGGGCATGTCCGGTTGCAGATAGGATGTCCCGCAACATAGAGTACAGGCATTTGCTCCTGAAGAGAACCTTAAAAGTGGGACTGTCATATAGGATCCTGTGCAGCTCTGGGATGAGTGTTCAGCTGCATGCCTCCTGTTCTCCTACCTGTAAAGTAAAGATAAACACTGTCCATTTCTGAAATGGATCCTCTAGTACCTGCTTGCTGCCAGGAGGAGGAGAAGCCAAGAAAACAGGATCCAAAATGTTGCAGAGCTGTCCAGTTTGACTGATGGCAGTTCTTTAGATGTGGAGTGTTCTATGTGATGGCTTGACTGCTCTACCAGGATCTAGATATATAGAAGATTGCAGGGTAAGAGAAAAACAACCACAAGCTTGCTGAGGTGTTCTGTGGAAAACGTGTACAGCTGAAAAATGTATTTGGTTTGTGTTGGTTTGATAGGCATAAATAGAGAAGAAAGAGAGAACTGTTAAATAAATTCAGGATAAAATTTAGACCTTGCTTATAAAATCCCTGGAGAAGTATGAATGCCGTCCAGTTAATATGCACTTGCATTTTGGCTTTTTGTTTTTCTAATTTCCAGTCTGGATGGCATTGTTAAGTAGTACACTCAATTTCCTAGGGAGAGAAAAGAATGGTCAAAATACTTGACAGGAAGTTCCAAAGTTGTGGGTGATAGGAGTAAGATAACTGTAAAAATTGTTTAAGAATAGATGTGAGGATTTACAGCAAAGTGTTTCGCTAGCAAAAGTAAGTTATGATGATTTGTTGTACCTTTGGTCTGTAAATTACCTTACTCAAACTTGAACAAAAGAGTTTCTTGTTGATATCAAAAGGTATAAAGACTGGTAGTGAACAAATATAGTCTTTATAATGTCAACTACTCATTTTTCATATTAACCTTTCTCCCAGCTCCCAAAGGAACTGTCTTCTGAAGCATTTGACAAGACTATTTTAAGAGCACTGAATCAGGGTTTTCAGAAGAGGGAAGAACGAAGGCATGCTGATCTTGAGCCCGTAATCAGGTAAATATTTTAGCAAATAACTTGAAATGCATTACCTGAAAGCGATTGAAGTCAAACTAGATGACTTTTAGGGACAGTGGAAATTCTGCTGCCGAAGCACAATTTGTGAAGAAAATGGGAAGGCAGTGATGAAATAAATACTCTTGACTTGTTCTTTTTTCTTCAAATCGAGACTCATATTAAACTTCAATGGATTACTTCTTTAGAAGTAATCATACAATATTTGTCCAGAGCAGCATTATGTAGCAATAGTTGACGCTTCTATGAGGGTTTTACGTTCATTATACAAGTGTATGTTTAGAAATGGTAGAAATAGTAACAGAATGCATATGTTCTGATTTTAAGACAGGATAGAGTAAGAGACAGAACAGTATTTGGAAAAAAATAAACAGGAATAATGAAGCATGTATATAAAATTAAACGCAGCTCACACATTTGTAAGATAATGGCCCATACCTCATAACCTACTATTAAGTGATGAGAGTGCTTGTTGGTATGTGGGACGTGTTGGTCAAATCCTGTAACTCAGAACAGCAATAGAAATATGGGTGTGCCTCACTGTTCTTTTTTTTGATATAGATATCTTTATGTTTGTTCTTTTATGCCAGGATTGTTCAACCTTGTTCAAAACATTATTTGTCAGGTTAGGCAGTGTCTCTTGAGTTAGGGAACTGTTGAAGAATCAGGCACTGCTTTTCAAGCTCCTGCTCAGAATGTACTGTGGGTCCAAGCATATCAGACCTTTGGGTTTTGTCTTAATAGTTTAGCTAAAGAAGATAATGGAACTGCTCTGTGCTTCAACCTCCCCCTTCCCTATTTTCTTTTATTTTGACCTGTAATGTGATTTGTCTGTCCGTACTGATTGTCACACCAGAAACTACATCTGTGTGAATAAATCTGGCCAATAAACACTGTGGTTTTAGATGAACAAATTTGTTAAATAGAGGTTGACTGAAGAGACTGTATAGTAACAGAACAAGGCTGTGCCTCACTGCACAGTATTATTAACTCAAGAGATTCAGTTTGAGGATAACCTTTGAAAATATCCAACCATGTTATGGAACTGTAATTGCAATTTGCAAGTCCTGTTGTAGCTATACTGGAATGCTATATGAATAACCTTGTGATAATACTGTACACAAATTTCATTTTCTTAGAGTGTCGGTTTAGCATAAATACATACTTATTTGGGGTCTTAAGCATGTGCCCAATGGCCAAAATTGTTCTCCCCCATCCCTTCTCCAGTAAAATAGAACTGGGTAGTGCTTCCTGGCAAGCAATAACTGAAAGCTTGGTGTGGGATGTAAAAAACATTCATTCTTTGCCTATTTTCTTATCTGAAGCTAACAGAATTTGTCATTGACCTCTTGACCAGTGCAGAGCAATATTAAGAATCCCACCATTTGCTTTCTGTGATAACTCACATACTGACATTATAGGTGAATTCACCTTTGTTTTTAACCAAGTGAGTGTATTTAAGGAAAAGAGGCATTGTTTTGCAAAATTAAATGTGTTATCAGTTTAAAAATAAAAGTTAAAATATAAGATGTGGTGATTTTTGACTCAGTCCAGACACTGATGAAAAAGTTAGCTGAAATGTTTGAATTGGTATGATTGAATTGGTATAGCTGAAAAGCACGTACCTTTTAAAAACAACAACAACAAAAGATCCAGCAAACTACAGACCAGTCAGCCTCACCTCCATCCCTGGAAAAATGATGGAGCGGCTCATTCTGGAGGTCATCTCTAAGCACATGGAAGAGAATAAGGTTATCAGGAGTAGTCAGCATGGGTTTACCAAGGGGAAATCATGCTTGGCTAATCTGATAGCTTTCTACCATGTCGTGACTGAATGGGTAGATGCAGGGAGACCAGTGGATGTAGCCTATCAAGGCGTTTTGACACAGTTTCCCATAACATCCTCGTGAGCAAGCTCAGGAAGTGTGAGGTAGAAGAACAGATGGTGAGATGGATTAAGAACTGGCTACATGATTGTGTTGGTTTAGTAAAGCCTGGCGGGGCTCTGCAGTAACTGCCGCGGGGCCACGCCGCTGCTCCCCGCCCCCTCCCCTCTGCCACGAGCTGCGGACAGAGAAAGGAGAAAAAAAAAAAGTTTTAAAATGCCTTTTTGAGTTGAGATAAGAAAGGTTTAATACAGAAACACGTAAGAAATAATTGCAGTAACACAGGCAATTAACAATAGCAAGAAAGCAGCAATACACAGAAAAAGGCAATACCCGGGACAAAGAGATGAGCCGAACACACAAGCGTGCGCTGAACCATCGAACCCGGAACTGCTCCCCTACCGGAACTGGCCCTGGGGCATGACGTCAGCATGGTATAGAATAACTTGGCTATGCCAAAATTAACCCTGTCCTGGCCAAACCAGGACAATGATAGAGCCCAAAGAGTGGTGATCAGTGGTGCCAAGTCTGGCTGGAAACCTGTAACTAGTGGAGTCCCCCAAGGATCAGTGCTGGGTCCAGTCCTGTTCAACATCTTCATCAATGACCTCGATGAAGGGACAGAGTGTCTTCTCAGCAAGTTTGCTGATGATACAAAACTGGGAGGTTTGGCTGATACACCTGAAGGCTGTGTGGCCATTCAGCAGGATTTGGACAGACTGGAGAGCTGGGCAAAGAGGAAATGAATGAGGTTCAACAAGAATAAGTGCAGAGTCCTGCACCTGGGAAGGAGTAACAAAATGCACCAGTACAGATTGGGAGGCGATCTGCTAGAGAGCAGCTCCGTGGAGAAGGACCTTGGAGTCCTGGTGGACAACAAGTTATCCATGGGACAGCAATGTGCCCTTGTGGCCAAGAAAGCCAATGGTATCCTGGGGTGCATTAAGAAGAGTGTGTCCAGCAGATGGAGGGAGGTCCTCCTCCCCCTCTACTCTGCCCTAGTGAGACCTCACCTGGAGTACTGTGTTCAGTTCTGGGCTCCCCAGTTCAAGAGGGACAGAGATCTACTGGAGAGAGTCCAGCGGAGGGCTGTGAGGATGATTAGGGGACTGGAACACCTGCCTTATGAGGCAAGGTTGAGAGACCTGGGGCTTTTTAGTCTGGAGAAGAGAAGGCTGAGAGGGGATCTAATTAATGTGTCTAAATATATGAGGGCTGGGTGTCATGAAGAAAGGGGCAACCTCTTTTCACTTGTGCCCTGTGATAGGACAAGGGGCAATGGATGCAAGCTAGAGCACAGGAAGTTCCACCTCACCATGAGAAGGAACTTCTTTACTGTGAGGGTTACAGAGCACTGGAACGGGCTCCCCAGGGAGGTTGTGGAGTCTCCTTCTCTGGAGACTTTCAAGACCCATCTGGATGCGTTCCTGTGTAACCTGCCCTAGATTCTATGGTCCTGCTTGGCAGGGGGGTTGGACTCGATGATCTCCAGAGGTCCCTTCCTAACATTCTGTGATTGTAAAAACAACAAAAAAACCAAACCACAACAATTTCTTGTACTGGCTGTACTCCAGCCTTATACTAGTACTGAATAAGCTTCCAGGTAGGATTTAACATTGCATGTGCTGAATATGCCATTGGAAGTTCTGAGGAACTGCCTACTTTGCCCTTAAATGGTACTGGAGTAAATTTTTGTATTCTTCCTGTGGAATATTGCTTAGAGTTTAACAACCTCTCACTTACATTTCAGGCAGCTATTTTCAAATACATCGCAAGCTTTTCTGCAGAATCAGAGAGTATACAACTTCTTCCAATCAATTTCATCAGAATCTTTGCACACTCACAGTAAGAAATATCCTAATACTGTTTTATATAACGAAAGGTCTATAAAAAGCTCTTCTTCCTGTTGTGCCTAATTACAGTGTTATAATGATGTATTCATGTTCCACTGTATTCCACTGGTTGTATTTGAACTCACTTCTAATGAATAGTCACTTCAGCAGATAATCATGCTTTTGACAGTGGGAAATGCTATGTGTTCTTTTCTTTCTTTTTCTCTGTACCATCATGCTATTAAAATAGGGAAATATGAATTGAGTATGTGCAACAGTTTGGGACTTTTTTTTGCTTTTAAGAAATCATAAACTTTGGAACAAAATGCTTGAGCTGACCCAAAAAATCACATCTGTTTTTCATTTGTTTTCTGTTGTAGTTGAAGTGTTTTTCTTGATATTTAAACTTAAGACTCGTTTTGGGCACATAGTGCATAAATGATGGGATGGCCCTCATTTCAGATCATACAGAATCTTGTTCAGAGCACTTGCATTGCAGAGATTTCCGTGGTAGACCTCGTACCTACTTGTCTATTACAAATTGTGCAACCTAAGCTTAGCTTCTCTGTATGGATGTGATCTTTGTTTCTGTTGAATCTTTTCTTCTTTCAGTGCATGTTATATACCGTGCCAGTTAAGGCACTGACTGTGAGGCCACTGCCTCATAAGCTGCTGAAGATCTTAGTGAGGAATTGAATAAGTTAGAGTCTTCAAATAGACTGCTCATATGTGCTTGTAAGAAAATAGAGGAATGATGATTGACTTAATTTGAAGTCGTGTGATCTGTGACAAATGTATTCTTTCCATGATGAGATAGAGGCATTGTGATTAGGGTAGAAGCTGTAGATAACTTTGTGACTTTTTTTTAAATTAACGCTTATGACATCTTACATGGCAATTTCTTGAAAATGTTAAGCAAATGAGGTCCGGGATGGATGTGAAACTGTCTGGAATTTACTGCTGTAAAAATTCTGACAACTCCTTTGTACTGAAAGGCTGCATGGGGAGGAAGGAGTTTCCAAAACCCAGAAAGATTCATGTTAATGATAGGCACACTGCACAGCATATGGGAAAGGCTTGCAAATGTATTGTTGTATGTGATTATAATTTGAAATGGTCTGAAAAAGAACCAGTGCTGGTTCCATCGGGATAGACTTGACTTGACTGGGTTAGTGCAGAGCAGAAATGATCTGCAGGGTAGGCAGATCAGAAGGGTAAAATGGACAAATGTCAGTTTTGCAGGAAGTCTTACAAATGACAGATAATTTTTATAATAATAATTTGGTACATGAAAGTTCATGAGGATCTGTCAGATGTTTAGTAGAGAGGAGGTAAAGTTCCAGGGGAAGATGACTTAAATCTTTGAATACCAGTGTCATAATGTAAAGAGGATGGTCTGTTCTCTCTGATGGATAAGGCAGAAAGCACTGAGCTTAACTTGCTGTGGGTAAAATTAGGACCAAGGACAGGCAAGAATCTAGTGATTACCAGACAAGTCCAAAGCAATGCTGCAGGTTTGAGGTTAAGGCAGAAAAGCAAGTCGGTAGGTCATAGTTAAGAACAGGATCAGTGAGGTACAGAGCCAAGCACAGGCATGGCTGCAGTGCACCCCAGGCAAGGGCCTGAGCTCAAATGTGGCTCCCAAGCCAAAGGATGGAGACACCAGATGAGACCTCTACCAGTTCGTTTCCCAGCAATCTCATCCGAAACTGTACTGTATCAGATGGGATCCTGAACTTGGGCAGGTGAAGCCCTTAAGAGGGCAAGGGAAGAGGTAGCAAAGTCCACTGGTGTTATTTAGGGCCCTAATATTGAGTTAGATGTTAAGAAAGAGTTTGGTAAAGACAAATAGTGCTATAAATTTAAGCATAGTTTTTTCCTTTTAAGAAGGGGGACTGGATGACTTGCCTGGGATAGCTCACAATCACATTTCCTGTGGTGCTGGCTAATGGAAGCTGTACTAAGACAAAAGTACTCAGCCTGCTCATTGCCAAAATCACTACAATGAGGCTTACAAGGGATTTTTTGTTGTTGTTTACCTCTGTATTTTTCTAGTTTCCTGTCTGGGATTCCTGGAATCCTGCTAATATTTGCAATTGCAAGTTAGCATATTTTGTTTTGGTGTCATATTTTGAATGTGGTGACTGTGTTGGGGGAGGAGGAGGAGGCACATCTTTAAGAAAAATCTCATCGTAGTTATCAAATCAGGTTTGCAGAATTAATTGGCACACAAGGCATTTGTGGCTTAAATTGGTCTTCAGTTGCTATTTAGAGCTGGGGATAAATATCTCTTCACAGAAATACAAAAAACATTCAGTCTTTCTGAAGGATACAATGTTAGTAAAACCTACGAGAAAATAAATTTTATGTTCAGTGAAGGGTCTATAGCTTAAATAATAGTTGAGATCTCACACTGAATAATACATTCAGTAAGTGTAATTATGCCACCATGGTTTCATTAAGGAGGAAATCAATTAGCTCCCTCTTGGGTCAAAACATCGGTTATTTTAGACACTTTTTCAGGTTGGAGTAGACTTTTAATTCCAACAGACTTTGTTAGAGCATGATCTCTGGGGACTTGGTGTTTTTAATGCAGACAATATATATATTGAAGGAGCTTCCTGTCAATGTTTCAAGCTTCTAAGCAACAGCTTTCAGGTGCTTTTACCTGCATTAACTTGGAACTTTTTGAGAGGGAGGGTAGACTCCTAGAATTAGATTCATTACCAAATTAAGTCCTCCTTCAGAGCATGGCAGTGGTATTTTTGCAACAAATCTGTTAATATTATTGCTATTTATTTTCCATCCCATCTGGGATAAAAAGGCAAAAATTCTATGTGAAGATTGTTAAGGGTACAAGACGATGTCAGCCCAAATTAGGTCTCTGTTGGCATGGAGGAGTGTAACTTGTTGCAGAAGAATTCTAGTAACTACTGTTGGTCGTCCCCCATTTCCTGCTGTTACACACAAAGATTATAAAAAAAAAATACCTGAAATGCAGAATAATAGGAATATTGCTAATACTGCAATCACAATCTCAACCTTTTGAAATTGCACCATAGCTTTCAAATTGTTTTGCACACACTTTTGTTCAAAATAAAAGTATCTCCATAGAGCCTTTGCTCTTGGAGGTGGCCTGCTTTGAAGGAGACGATATTCAAATTATTGCCACATGCAAACCAGTAAATTTAGTCTTCCATTTCCCTAGCTGTCAGTTTAGAGCAAGCATTCAGGAACTGTCTAGTTGTTCAAGATCTATAAAGTTACTACATGAACTTTTATTCTCTGCAGGTAACTTAAAACCCTCTTTGAAGACGGTTAAGGCACCAGAACACTTCAAGGAGGACAGTTCAGAAGCTTCAAGTCAGGAGGAAGGTAGTTGTGTACTCAAAGGTGGTTCTTCGCTGAGAAATTTTATTCAGTTCTGGAAATCATACAGTTGACTGATTTCTTAATTGGTACAAGGCTGAGAGATTTGAATTAAATCTGCTATGTAAATGAAGAATTTTTGTATACTTTCAGCACTTTGCTTAGGAGGTTGCTATGTAATTTAAGGAGTAGGAGTGTTCATAGCTCAGAGGCAGAAATTGACAGATGTGTTGAGCAACCAGGAAGATATACTCTACAATTTACTTGAGCCAAGATTGTTTGTAGTTTTTCAAGTCTTTACCTATTCTTCAGTTACCAGGGTTCAAAGTTGAGTGCAGCATTTCAAGAGTTGCACACCATTTTGCATTAAACGTGCCAAATTTGTCTAGCTTTTAGTTTTACACAGAAAGGATGTTAAAGTTTTCCTTTTCTTATTCTTAACCTATGCTGCTTTTATACTCTGGACTGTTAATAAGGACTGTTTGGGACTGTAGTCAGTATTGATTATGGTCTGAAAGCTGGTTTTTTCCAAATACCTCAAAAACAGTTCACATGTGGAAGCAGCAGCTCACTGGCTGGTCAGTAATTTCATTCTGAAAGGAGTGGCAAGCCAGTTTTGCATTGTGTTCAGTAGCAAACAAGTATGAACTTCTTGTAGGTGGAAATGATGAGAAATGGGACTGACAGGTGAGCATGGACCACAAAACACACTAGCTTTCACAGAATGACCCCACTCTTATCCTGTTACACATTAATAACTAATAAGCTTGCAGTTGATCTTGCGTGCGATCCACGTAGGCAGTTCAGACAGCTTTTTCTTATTTAAAAAATCATTACCATATTCTTCTTTAGAGTTCATAACACACCAAGTAAATTTACTGTATATTTGAAAATTGCTCAAATAGTGTTTTATATACTGTCCTTAAAAGAGATTACATCTGCTCACCTGATGAAACTACAAAAGCATTCAGAACACCTTTTGTACCATTTTAGTGAAGAGCTACTAGAAGTTTAAAAATTGTGGGTGGGGTTTCTTATTTATTCGGGTTTTTTTTCTCTACAGCTACCTGAAAGGAAGTTGTAGGGGGGGCTCTTCTCCCAGGCAACTGGTGACAAGACGAGAGGGCATGGCCTGAAGCTGTGCCAGGGGAGATTTAAGTTGGATGTTAGGAAGCATGGAAAGGGCGATTAGACACTGGAATAGACTGCCCAGGGAGGTGGTGGAGTCACCATACCTGGGGGTGTTTAAGGAAAGATTGGATGTAGCACTCAGTGACATGGTCTAGCTGATGTTGTGGTTTGGGTCATAGGCTGGACTTGATGATCTTGGAGGTCTATTCCAGCATCAAAAATCCTGTGATTCCCAAATCATAATTTGGACTGACGTGTAGCATTAAGAAGAATTCAGGCAAAATGATAGCTACCAAAATTACAAAATCCTTTACTTTTATGAATGAATCCTTTCTTCTCTTTCATACTGGGTGTCACATTTAGTCACACATCTAGTACTTATGAGTAAACATAGACAGTTTTTATAGTTCCTGATTTTCTGTTTTGTTCTTTCTTGACATGGAAGGTAGAGAGTCTTGATTAGATATGCTGTCTGTACAAACTGGTCTGTCCTCTATGCAACACCTGTAAATAAAGACTAAGCTATTTAACAGAGGCGTCTTCTGATAAATTTCTGGTAGATGGATCTGGAGAAGATGAATTTGTTGGATTGATCTAAAAGAGGAAATAGGAATTGCTATGGAAATTGTGCTTTGTTTATTTTTTTCCAGATGTAATGCAACACACAGCAATTCACAAGAAACATAATGGAAAAAGTCCTGTTGCCAAGTAGGTATTAGGATGTAATGTGACCATGCTACATTTCTGAACTTCATTTGCTAGTGCTTTTAGTATGTGTTTTAGTATGTGATTAAAGCTTGTTTGTGGGGTTTTTCTTTGGTTGGGCTACCTTTCAGGTAGGAAAGACAGGGACAGACCTTTCCACAAACTTCTGTGATAGAAACTCCTTTTGCTAGCTATTATTTTCTGTTTATTTACGAGGCGAAACTGTGTTTACTACTCGACTGCTACTTGGCTATTAGTCCTTTCCTGCTCACATTATATGTCTGTCTGTCTTTAAATCTGTGCCTGCTATTTATGGGTTCTAAAGAAATGGCATTGAATGAAACTTCTGTCTTTTAAATACCTATAAAACTGTCTAGAGTGAAGAGCAGTTCCTCTCAAATAGTGTTGGTACATTTCAGGAAAATTTGTACATTACACCTTGTGGTTTTCTTCAGTATAGCAGCCTTACTCTTGAAAAGGTCCAAAAATATACTGGTAAGAATGGGATTCAATACACAAAACTAAAAATTTACTACTGTCACAACTTACATTAAATGACTGAAGATTTCGCAGTAGATTCATTTAACTCTATTCAGCAGAAATTTCTAAAGTGACCTTGCTTATGTCTGTGCAGTTTTTCCAGCAGTCTTTGCTGACCAGTGCTCTCAGACCTAGTTAAATACTGGGTTTGGCCAGCTGCTCTTAAGAGAAGCTTCAGTCATTGTAAGGTCCAAAGTAAATGCTAAATGCAGCTACCCTTTCCCAGCACTACTTAAAACTAGCAATCCTGAAGGCAAAAATATAAAGTGAGATGACTATTGCGAAATTCAAACAGACACAGCTGCAGTATGATCTGTAAGTAGCCATGTGGTCTCATGAATTCTGAAATATGGATTACAAAGTAGTTCCAGCATTGTCATTAACGATGAGGAAAAGGGAACATTAATTTAGGATTCATTTATCTCTGGAAAATTTCCTCATGTCTGGTATGGAAAGGGCAAACAAAAAGACTTTCATGAGCAGAAATATCCATGGGAACTCTTCTCTAAAGTACTGTTTTCTACAAATACTGTTGTTCTGAATTTTGCATCAAATTATAATCAAAAAATGAAAAAGGAACTCCAGTTATGTTCAGATTATTAGTATAACTTCAGAGCATAAGAACTCCTGTAATTTACATCTTTTAAATTGCTTGAGAATTTCTAGGGTTTTCTGAAAGCAAAATATTGTGGTTTCCCAATATGATGCAAAAATTTCTGTTTTGGTAAGAAAAGCCTGCAAGTTTGTTCACATGGACATAACTTTTGTTTTTTCCTTTCAGCAGCACTAGCAGTGCAAAATGTTCTTCACTGGATAGCCTTAACATACAGCACTCTGAGCAAAATGGGGTAATGGACTGGAGAAGAAAAAGCTGTGTTGTCCAGCAGCACCAAGAGCACTGTACAAACCTATTTGACCAGGTGTGTTGCTGTTTTTTCTTTAAAGTGGTATTCTGAGACACTTGAGAAGACTGTCCACTACACATGGTTAGATTTAGCTTTAGCTTTAAAAGATGAAGAGCCCTGCTAAAATTGTACAAATAAGTGTCGAAGTTCAAGTTGCTACTGACTTACCTTGATTAGAAAAACTCTCTAATTACTTACCACTGTCTCATAAAGTTGCATATTTTGTTTATGAGTTTGTAAATAAAATTACCCAGTACGATATAAGTGATCAAAAAAGTCTAATGTTCATTTCTAATTAGACGCTTTCCTGCTACTGTAACCTATTGTGGTCAGAGAAAATTTCAGAACGCCTGGGGAATTTCTGTGTTATTACAAGGAACAGACCAGAAGCTGTATTAATAACTAAACCATATTAATGCTACAGTAGGGACAACAGGTTAAACATATTCTTTCTATCTTACCTGCATTATTTAAGTAACTTAAGTAGTAAACTTCGTTGAAAAAAGTTAATAGCTAGACACATGCACACTTTTTGTGACATTTGTGTCACTTCAGTGGTCAATTTTGGTGTAAGTATAGTTCAGAAGAATAATTATTTATAAATAAAATGATCTACTGAAATTGGGGGAAGGAAGGTTGCTCACTGCTTACATCTGAAAAACTGAATGTTAGAATTGCTTAATATTACTTTCATTCTACATGCAGAATTTAGCTATTGATTATTATATGGGGAATAGCAAGTCAAACAAAAACACATATTTTGCAAAGTAATGCAGAGTTATTAATTGAGATTTGCTTCTAAGGATGAAGTGGCAGACTGCATCAGTGCTTGAAATATTGCAAGCTTCAGGCAAGAAAAAAATTAATACAGTAAAGCAGAGGAAAAAACACTTCCTATTTAAAGGATGACCAAATACAGCATATTTGGACAAATTATTTCTGAGTTTTCATAGATTTTACTCCTTTGCCAAATATGAGTTATTACTAGCAGCTACTAATAGTAATAAAGAATTATGCAGATGCTTTTTTCTTATATGCTTCTAGGTTGTATTCTAGAGTTAATCAGCAACCTCCAGTTTAAGACTGGGTACCTGCTTTGCCATGATGTGAAAATAACTTGCCACGTACTTCCTGCTGCCAACTACTGATGGATTTAAATTCCATTTAAATCAATAAATTCTGTAGCCCCTTAGGCCTTGTGATTAGCCTTTTTAACGAGTATATGATGAAACACATATGTTTTTATCCTTAAATGGAAAGATGCATAGGCCTGGATGCACTCTACAAGTAGCTGTTTGTATGGTTATACCACCTATGAGTGCACTAGTCTTGGACTCACAGACCTGTCAGTCTAGAAGGGGTTTTTTGTGATACAAATTCTGTTTGACTGATGTCTTTGTATTTTCTGTCTAGCATACAGTGGAAAAACGAGGTCTGTCTACAGTAAGCAAGAAGAAAGGAAAGCCACAGCTGGAAAAGTAGGTTTCCAGTGTAACTGGTAATCCAGAAACAAAGTATAATGCATTCACTCTCATGAACAGTCTACAGTAAATTAGGTGCTTTGTTTTGCTATTGTGGAACAAGAGCTAACATAGTGTGGTGTATTGTGAAGCCAGGCTACATAAAAATCCTTATTTTATCTTCTGAAAAGAAATTACTTGAAAAATAGAATGTAGTTGTATACATTAATTTCTCAAAATATCAGTTATCATTTAGCAAACACATAAAGGAGCAGAAGTAGTTTTTTAACCAATGCAGAATTGCCTTCTTTCCCCTTGTATTTATTGGAAAATTGAAAGGTGTAAAGCTCTCCAGAAAACACTGGAAATCAAAACTAACATTACGCAGTGTGGTAACTTGATGAAATGTTTTATTAAAGATAATTTTTTATATCGGAGGGCTTCAGAACTTTGTGTGGGCTACACAATTCTGCTCTGTGAGGAAGTGAAAACATTTCCATCCCTATCTAATACTCTGCCTACTTCCAAACTGACTTTCTGTCATTTTGTTACACTGCAGCTTTTACACTAGTCTGGTGTACAGCTGCATTACACACAGCAACTTTCAAACGTAACTTTAGTATCAGCTGCACCATTTCTTTTTTTGTGTTTTCTTTTCTAGGTCTTTATTCATAATGTTAAGTTACACTGCTTGCAGTTTAGTTCCTGATATATTGCACTAACAGCCTTTATCTCTTTGTTTATTATCTACTTTTGTTGTTATGTCCATTAAACATATATTTCTGGCCTGGAGTCACTGCCTTTGTTTACAATGGCATTATATGTTAATTCACACTTGGTGTTTGTGCCCATGCACACAAAAAACAAAACCAAAACAAACAAACAAAACCAACAAAAAAAAACCCAACAGAAAAAACAACCAACCATGCAAATTATTTACACAGGGAGAAAGCGAAGAAAACTGACTGCCGGTTGAATAACAGAACTAATGGAGTTAGAGCTGCAGTATCACAGCACATCCATACAGGAACAGGAAAAGGTAAGGTGTTTTTTCCCAAGCTGTTTGTAAGAAACAGTATTGCTAGCTTTATTGATTTCTTCATTGCTCTTCTGTAAAGGGGAAGTCACAAGTCTGAAATCTGTTCCGGTGCGAGTCAGCATGTTGACTTTCCAGTCTATGCTTTAACTTGCTGTATGGAACATACTAAACTATGTTGTCTGTATGCAATTGCTTAGGATGTCTCTTTTCATGCATAGCTGGAAAAATACTAGTAAAGCCTCCATAAGTTATTTTGTGTGGAGTAGTTGTTGCATAAACAGTTACTGTTGGGCTACTTCTATATGAAATTTGGCAGTCCAAGCGTGTGGAGGTCCAGCACCTTGTCATTAGTGTTCTCTTTGCAGCTCACTCGTTTCTTCAGCTGTTGTGGAATGGCTCATGAAGAACCTGTGTAAAAGCCCTCTGGTGTGAACCACTGATGAACTGTAGTGTATAAACCAAGTAACGACTGAGCTACAACACAGAGCTGTGCTAACTATGCTGCCCTAACAGGGTTTTGAAGTTTAGGTAATCCAGCAAAATCTAGTCTAGGCCAAGACTTGAGTGCATCAGTCAGTTGTAAGACAGAATGATACTTGTGTTCCTTTAGTAAATTGAGTCTCCAGGCTTTATCACAAGTTTCTGAAGGGCTGTATTGTCCATTGACTTTGCCATCTTGATGTTTTATAAGCTGCCAGCATTGGTAGCAGCCTTGCCTCTCTTATATTTTGTTCTCATGACAGAAAGCTGACAAAGAGTTTGCCTTTTTCTGTACCACCTAATTGTCTTAAGTGTTGAAAGGACACTTATAAAGTGCCTTGTCTTGCTTTTGCTTCCATTTGGGATACAGTCTTGGTTAAGCTTTCATTCTTTCTTCTCACTGTTTCTCACCTTTGAGACTTACAGTTTGAGGTGGATCCCATTTTGAACTATTGTCTTGTTTTTTGGGGGCAGTTTTTGTTATCTTCTACAAACGGTATTTGACTAAAACATCAGGAATTCACAGTTCACAAACTTAGTAAAACCAGGGCAGTTTTAGAAAGCTACAGCTAAGGGCTGTAAAAGCAGAAAGCATACTCTACAGGACAGCTTTACTGCATACATTTCTGATTGATGACTGTTCTTGTTGTCAGGCAAAATGCACTGAGCTTTTATGAACTGATGATAACTTTAAGAGGTGGTGCAGTTTTGTGTGATGTAGTGCAAAGTTAAAATAGGGAACGCTTTGCCATAGGAGTTCTGTCTGCACACTACCAACTACTCTACAGATGTGAAACTGCATGCCTCATACAGTTGGCTAGTTAAGGCCACTTCAAGAAGAAACTGCAACCCACAGATGATGGAAGCAATTAAGTCCTGCTCAGAGATTAGCTTTCTACCTGTGCATTTGTGTACAAACATCAAAATGTCTTTTGAGAATACCCTATTGGAGACATAGCCCCCCTCCCCAAAAAAATCGTGTTGCAGTCTGAATCTCTGCCTAGCTTTATATATCCAGGCTTGGTGTGAAATGCTCTATCTTGAGTAAGTAATTCTTAACTGCATCATGTTTTGTTGCACTTTTTTTCCTCCCCTTCTTAGCTTTCCTGAGGAATCAGTTAGTTACACTTGTTACACTAGTTACAATTGTAACTTTGAAAACTCAATACTTTGTAACTAGCACTTTAGACTCTTGCTTTTCAGTGAGGTGAGGTTGGCACTGCTGCTTGAGGTTATGTTAGATACTCAGAACAATTGTTAAGATAATTTGATCAAATACAGGATTTTTAATCCAGGAAGTTATTTCAATTTAAGCATTAAGGCAGCTTTTTGATGACTTATCCCAACTTGTTAAACTTGCAGTATCAATAATAAGTGAATTAATTTATAAATAATAGTTTATTAGAATAAATAAAATAATGTGTTCTAATTTTTGTCCTGGCATTTGCCAACCAAGGTTTTGGCATACACTCCAATAGAGGGAGTGGCATGCACTCCTATTTGGAGGGAACATCTGTCCTGCTCCTTCACCTTTGAGGCTAAACTTAAAAGCCAGAGCATACTAGCTACCTACTTGACTTCACTAATAGGATCCAAACACACCCTGAAAGCTGATTGCCAGCAAATGAGTTCCCCATGATCCCTCTCAGAACATAGAAAACAATTTTACACTTTAGTTCACCTCTTTTTCTTTAAACAGGTTTTTTTGATACAGTTGCTTAAAAGCCTAATCTGAAAGAGTTAATTTAAAACGACATATTTTTTTGACATTACCTGTTGAATTAGCTCTCTGCTTTCGCTGGTATGACCAAGGAGTATTGCATCCCTTTGAATGGAAATGTTTGATCACTACTATTCAGAGGAAATTATTGTAGTACAATTTGTTGTAAGCATCACAAAATTTATTAAGGATTATCATGCTTTGCACCACTCTGCATAAATATGAAATTTCAGTATCACCTTCTTGAACACCAAGGATTCAATCATTGCAAATTTAGGGACAAGAACAGTCCTGAATGCTGGGAGTGGGAATGCTAGGAATACAGGGGGCATACGCAATTCGGTAGGAACAAATAAAAATCTGAACTAGTGTGAGATGTGAACAAACCAAAATAACCTCACTTACATACACTGAGATTAAAAATAAAAATGCCAATTCTTATTTTTAGATCTGAATTTGGATGCTGGATCTGGTCATGATACCTGTGGAGAAACATCATCTGAAAGTTACAGTTCTCCTTCTAGTCCACGACATGATGGGAGGGAAAGCTTTGATAGTGAAGAAGAAAAGGACAGAGGTTGTATTTGTGGAGAATGTGTATGAACATCTTTACTCCTAGACTGATCTTTCTTTTGTTAATTTTAATTAGTTATATTAGCTGCTTTTATATCTGAACTAGCCACACAACACATTTTGCTTTGTGGGTTTCATGACTGGACAGTTTGAAGGCTTCTAGCAGGACTGTTTAAATACTGCTTAGATTACTACATACATGTAGTAATTTTCTGACCTCAATGGTGTAGCTCCCTTGAGAAGTTTGAGCAGTACAGTAATGGGAAACACTTCAGCATGAAAGGGACTGGTTTTATGTAGAATTCTGTGTGACATGTCAGAGGTCCTCCTGTTTGGATTGAGAGTTTAATTTGCCACTCCTTCCAAATTTGAGTAAGCTGTGTAAATGTCTTTCTAGGCAGATGCAAATTCCTGATTTGGTCTGTGTCCAACTCTTCACATTTGCAGATATTCACAAGTCAAAGAAAGACACAGTAGCTAGTTGGGCAGTTTGATATAGGCAAGTGATGGAGATTGACTTAGTTTGATTTGGATGAATGAAAACAATTTCAAAGTAGTTATAGTTCAGGAAGATGTAACTGTCATTTGAGTCACCAAACTTAGGAAGTTTTATATGGGTAAATGAGTCCAGGGCATGACTTTTATATTGTTTCAGATTTGTTCTGCTGACTGATAAATGCTTTTGTTTCCACAGATACAGACAGCAATTCTGAGGACTCTGGGAATCAAAATGCAACCAGGTTTACAGGCTACAGTGCTGTCAGTTCATCAAATACGAACAAGTCACCTGCTCAGATCTCTTCAGTGAATAATGACAATGGAAGCGTTTCAGAAGAACCTTTGAATGCAAAGTTCCAACATATTTCCTTCATGCCTGCCTTACACTGTGTGATGCACAGCGCTGCCCAAAAGCCTGAAGCAGTTGTCCCCCCACCCATATCTGCAGATGGTAAAACAATGGGAATGCTTGTTACCACACCTGTTGCTGTCTCACCAGTGAGAGAGTCTGCAAATTCACCTCCTGGTGGAACAGGCCCAGTGACCTCTGGTGAACCTGAGAAACGCCTTGAGCTGATGCCTTCCCCTTTGCCAGTCCCATCCACTTTCCTTCCACATTCTGTCCAGCCTGGTAGCCCTGCTTTGCATTTGGCAATACACAGATTGAAAATACCCTCTCCACAGGGTTTATCAGAAAGTTGCACAGTCAATGGATCACAGCAGCCAACAGGAAACTTAAGTATTGGTTCACCAAATACTGCCTTTATCCCAGTCCACAATCCAGGTAGTTTCCCAGTATCCCCAGTTCCCACTACAGATCCCATCACAAAACCTGCATCCCAGGTGGTAGGACTGAATCAAATGGTGCCTCACATTGAGGGAAACCCAGGAGCAATCCCTCAGCCTACCAATCTAAAGGTAGTTCTTCCAGCAGCTGGTCTTTCCACAGCAGCGCCGCCACCTCCACCAGCTTCATACACTTTGCCAGGCAGTCCTCATGCTACCAGTGTGTTGCCTAACCAGAATACAAATGTGCTAAACACAGTAGCAACATCCTCACCACCTCAGTCAGCTGGTTTAGGTGTTGGTCAGGTCCAGTCCACGGTTCCTCCTGCAATACCTACACATACACCGGGCCCTGCCCCTAGCCCAAGCCCTGCTTTAACACACAGCACTGCACAGAGTGACAGCACATCCTACATAAATGCTGTTGGAAACAATAACACTAATGGGACAATGTTACCTCCGCAGCAGTTGGGATCTGGTCCTTGTGGTTCTTGCGGACGTAGGTGTAGCTGCGGGACCAATGGAAGCCTTCAGATTAATAGCTATTTTTATCATAACCCACTTCATGGACAAGTCTACAGAGTTCCATCTTTCTTCACTCTGCCATCACTTTGCAATGGCAGCTACCTCAATCAAGCACATCAAAGCAATGGAACACAACTTCCTTACTTCCTGCATCAGTCTCCATATGCAAATGGGCTTATGCATGACCCAGTGATGGGGAGCCAAGCCAACTATGGTATGCAGCAGATGGCAGGATTTGGGAGGTTCTATCCTGTATATCCAGCACCTAATGTAGTTGCCAACACAAATGGGTCAGGACCTAAGAAGAATGGGAACGTTTCATGTTACAATTGTGGTGTAAGTGGACACTATGCGCAGGACTGTAAGCAGTCATCCATGGAGGCCAGTCAACAAGGTAATCATGATAACTCCCAGCGGACTTGCTTTTGAGTTTAGCAGTTTCTCTTTACCTTTCTGAATGTGCTGTTTCTGGTCTTGCAGAAAGGCGTGCGTGCGTGTGTATGTTTTGTGTAAATGGTTGTGCACTAGTGATCTGCTCTAAAATTGCAAAGTATCTTATCTCTGCCTGGAAATGTTGTAGAACAGTGCAAGGGAATGGGGTTCACAGCGTGAAGTTGCAAATAGGTATGATTCAGAGCTGGGAAGTCAAACTATATCAGTCCTAAATCGTCATTCTTTCTGCAGTGGTTTGTTTTTGGCATTATGTTGAGACTTGCATGTTTCAATTTTTCTATCCCTGTTCAGTGGGTTTTTTTGAGAATTAATTGGCAGAAATTGAAAAATAACATTTGCTGTCTATGATACAAACTTGGATTCTTAAAACTTTTGAGAACTTAAAAAAAGAAAAAACAAAACAACAGACTGGCCATTTAAGAATTTCACTTTTCTAAAACTTGCCTTTGCTCAATCAGCCATCCTCCTGTGCCCCATCATGCAGTACATAAATGAAACATGCTTTACCTTTTCAGACAAGTTGAAGCAAAAAGGCAGAAACCAACTGGAACTAAAAATCAAAGGAATGGCTTCGGTCTTTTATGCCATTTCTTTCTCCATCCAGAAGAATGGGGAAAATGCAGTGTTTGCATAGAGCATAAACTGGTTTTGATTCTTGGCCTGTGCCCATTCTGACTTGACTGGTTTGGTCAGACTGGAACAGGAAAGATGAACATTGTTGGAAGTCTTCGCTTTGCATTTTTCCGGTAAAGGTAAAGTCCTATATCTACGGTCTATATCTTTTTTAAACTTAGAGTTTTGGCAAGCAGATGAAAGCAAGCAGTATAAAACCTTAGGACCTACTTTAAAAGGACTGGAGGATGATAGTGTCTTTTAAAGAATATGTCCATTCTGATACCTTGTAGTGGTTTTGTAATCCATTTTAATTGTGAGCAGTGACTTAGTAGTTCTCTTTCCTGTTTTAGGCACTTACAGACTGAGATACGCACCTCCCCCTCCCCCTTCCAATGATACCTTGGATTCTGCAGACTGAAACAAGTAAACATTGCCTACTTAAACTGAAGCTTGGGAAATTGGGGGAAGGTGTGTGTGGGAGGGGAAGGGTTGGTCTTGTGTTTTGGAACATTCCTGGGTTTATATTCTTTTGGAATTTTTCATTGCTTTTGCACCTCTGTTCCATACAAAAGAAGAAAGCTGAGTCCCTGGTCCTGTTCTACAAAAGGCTTGCATAATGCATGTAGTTCAAACACACAGCCAAACAATCAAAAAGAACATTCAAACCATGCTTTTGCACTGAAGACTTGAGACATGTGCAATGTTTACTGCATTTAAAAACTAAAAAAAAGTACTCTGACCTCTGACATCACTGGTGGAGCAGCCATATGGTGAAAGAAGAAACTTGGTCATGTTCCCCACCACAATCTTCTACCCTCCCTCCCTGTTCTCCCTGTGCTGCTGTTTTATTTTCTTTCCCTGTTTGTCCACATGGATTCGTTGGACTTGCATGAGTGTTTAGCAGTTCATACAGACCCTGCCCGTACTCTAAATTAATGCTTATGAATTGGGGAGGGGTGTTCAAACATCCTATTAGGAGAGTCCAAAGGAACACACAATACTGTATGTCTACTATATCTGATAATAATACACATACACAGCTCTTGAGAGTCCCAAATAAATGAAAATGCATAGAGCAGAAAGGGGCTGAAACTGTGTGGACTGGAACAGATTTAGAAAAATGAATGAGTTTAAATTGACAGATTTTTCCTCCATTGTAGCTTTTTAGCCTGTATGTTCAGCAACAAAGGTGAAAAAAATGGTATGAATGTTGTACTCAGTGTGTTTGCATTTGTAATGAAAGTTGACAGCATTTTTTCCTTTTTTAAAGCTATTCTACATCATGTCAACACAGAATGAGCATTACTTGATTGAATATTTTTTCCTAAACTATTAGAGTGTTGCATTGTACTTAGAATGTAAATGTTTTATTTGAAACTGAACAAAAGCTATGGTTTTCTACAAAATAGTCAGGTATTAGTATTAGAACCTGTCTACCAAATAGCAAAGTCACTATTTTATAACAATTTACCACTATGCGTAATTACAGTATAATGTGAAAGACTGAAATGAGTGTTAAGATGGTATTAATCATGTCAGTATCATGAGTAAGTAAGTTTAATGCTGCTGTATTTTTTATTTTATTTTTTAAAGCCAATATACGTACTTAATTGCTTCCAGGTAATATTTGATTTCCTAAAGTGCACTGAGGTTATCTGGAAGATGAGTGTATTTTTTGACTGCTGCATTCAACACTGATGAACAATTACCACTATATATCCATAGGGTTTGGCATTCCTCACAGTTCACGGCAGAAATGTTTTTTCTTAAAATCAGACCTGGTGTCCGGTAGAGGGATGAAATAAAATCAATCTTTGGTTCAGCCATCTGATAAATTGCTAAACAAACACAAAAACTTGAAGAAAAAAAGCTTGATTACTACATTTCTTCATAAGTAGCATTTATATTTATAGCACCAGTGTACATTTTGAAACTTGGAGGGAGGGAGTGGGGAGGGAAGTAGATGAAAGCTTTAATTTAAACAAAAAAAATTAAGTAGTAAGTGAAAATTATTTTGATTAAAAGTTTTATTTGATCTGGGTATTTTTGGACCACTTGAAATGAATGAACTGCGTTTGAGTTGAAGTGAGGGTGTTAAACCACCAATGGACTTGTATTGTGAATTACCTGCCAGTTGTACTTTATGGAACTTATTTTATGATTTAAAATACTGTACTGTAAATAGGAGGTATGTTACCTTCTCTTTATTTGTATGTTTACCATATACTTTGATATTTGAAATGTACTGGAAAGGTCACTTATATTTCTAGAAGAGATTGGATTTTATGCAACCTTTTTCCTTGAATTAACAGCAATAAAAAAAAAAAAACGTACCTGTGTGCAAGTACTGTCCTTTATCACTGAGAACAGTGAAATAAGTGTGATGCTCTGCCTCTGGGTATGGGGATGGGATTGCGGAAGGTTTTGGCAAGCTATCATTTTGGTTGGAATCTGTTGCTTTCAAGACAAAGCTGAGAGTATTTGACTTCAGGTCAGTCATGTATCTGAAGTCAGGATACTGTCTCTTGATTTAAATGTCTTTAAGATAGATCTTTTGGGAGAAAGAGGATGACATTGTGTGGTAGACTCAGGGCTTTGACCACCAGCTCTTTCAGAACAGTTGAGCCTGTCTTATTTTCTGAGGGCTTCTGGATTTGGGCTAAAATCCAGTTTAAGCATGTTTTGTTTTGGTTTTTTGACTGCAGCACAAATAATCATGTAGTAACTGGAAAGTGAGATCTTTATTTGCTAAAATAGGTGACAGGGCAACAGGAGTTGCCAGAATAGGCAAGAAGCTTAAAAATGTGCATTTTGCATCCGAAGGGTCTGGTATGAATGTGTAGGACCTGAATATCCTTGGATAGTAATGAAAGAAGGGTACTAATTACTCTGTCACCTCACTTACTATGTAGACAGTGCTTCGAATTCCTACTGCTTAGCAGCAGCTTATCCACAGAGCTGAGGACTGCTTAGATCTTGATCCCAGCTTATTTTCCAGAACAATCTACTGCCTAAGAAACCAGCTAACTTGATGAGAAGGCTCAAAGTTGCTAAGGAACCCAAGCTTTTTTCATCAGGCACCTCCCATAATAATGGGGGGGTATCGAACTCGGGTGTCATGCAGACATCATCATACAGCTTCCTTTTCTGCAAGTGTCTTGTGTCCCCTCCCTGGACAAGGGAGTGCGTACACCTATCGAAGGAATTTGTGAAATACTGTATTACTCTGAAAATGCAATCTCCTACTTACAATGCCATCCAAGTTGATGATGCTCTTGTTTGTCTCCATGCTGCAAGCAATGCTGACTTTAACAGATCTTGGTTGCATCTATCTAATTCAAAAATTTTAAAATGTATACCCTCTGACACAGCAAATGGTATAAAATGCGTCATTCTTCTGATACTTGTTTTGCTGGAGACCTAACAGCAGTCATAGCTAGCAGTCCTCTTCAGCTGCACCGCTGCTGAGTGATTGGGTTCAGCTACAACTGCAGCTCAAGAGAGAGGTTCTCTTTCCCACTAAGTGGCTTGCAAACAACTGAGTACCCTAAAGGTAAATGAGAAAGTCTCGCTGGCTGGTTGACCTGAGCAGCTACCCAGGCTGTCCAGGAGTGACTTCAGAGTACTGCACTGCTCCTGGTTTCCATTGCCTGCTGCAGTGCTGCTGTAGTTGGACACCTACTGTTCACTGGAACTAAAAATGAATGGTGAGGTAGGCAGGGACAGCATTGGAAAGATGACAGCATAAAGGAGTGCAACAATGCACACTGCTTGCTTATGAGTGAACGGACAGCTTTGTTTTCCCAGCTAAGTGACCTTAGGATGGTAGTAATGGCCTAATGCCTAGGTCTTGACTTGGCTGATACTACTGGAGATGTGAAGGAACAGAGGACAGATATGTCATGCCAAGGTAGATGGAAAGTAAAAGGTAGAGAAAGGTATGCTGAGAACTTTGACCAGTGCCAAGCTACTTTAGTTGGAGAGATGGAAATACCATTTTAATTTTGTTCATGGCTGCCTTTAGAGATGTGCTGGCCTGGGCCTCACGCAGCTCCTCTACTGAAACAAGGTTGTATAAATTCTGCACGTGCAAAAAAAGCAGCTTTGGGCAAGACTGCTTCCTTCTCAGGGCTGGTAACTACAGCTCCTAAAATTAGGCACAGTGTGTATAAAGGGTATGTGGACTTCACTTGTGCTTGTGAGGAGGAAGAAGTGTCGTAAAGGCGTAGCCCTGAGTTTATACTAGGGCTTAAGTGCTCTCAGTACATGGACAGGTGTCGGGATCCGCCCACACAGGGTCACGGGTAACACGGGTTGAGGATGACATAGATTGCATAACAGGATGACGACTTCCAGAAGGGCTCCTCGAGGACTTTGAGATGGTTTTCTTTGTTTATTTCTGTTCACTACAGGTCGATCACCTCATGTTCCCTCCTGTCTCCTAGGAGAGGGGGGACTTCAAGGTGCTTTGAGGACTTTTTTATTTTTGGTGAATCCAGTTACCTGCCTAGCAGTAGAAGACTGTTCCACCTCAAGAGTCTCTCCATGTATTTTGGCAAGTTGTCTTATTTGCAGAAGTAAATCTGACCATGTAATTTGTAATTGTCCATTTTGAATTTGGCTCTGAATATAGACAACCTCGGCCCTAATAGTTATGGGAAGTCCTTTAATTAATCTATTCAACATAGTGGGTGTTACCCTACAGGTCATAGGGCTATTGATGGTCCGGCTCTAACATGCCATTATAGATCAGTTGAAGTGCAGTCGTCCTTTGGACATTGTTCAAAATGTCATTTTTATTTAATTTGGCCGGTTCACCTCTACGATGGACCTCCGTCTGACTCACACAAAAAGTTGTTCATTGAGTTATGGACCAGGGTAGTATATGATTTCCAGTTTCTAATAAATATAATATCGGGTCCCCATGATTCATGGGCTTCCCGTTCAGTTAGCAAAATATTATCCCCTCCCGTAAGAGTAATTCTTAGAACATATTCCGCTTAAGTTTTTGACGTCATTCGGCTATATTGTTTTCGGAGCTTTGCTAGCTCTGGTGTCGCATAGTCCTTTAATTTTATTTCTGTAATTGGCACTCATTGGTTGGGCAACCGAGTAGATGTAGTTGTTCGTATGGGGCGGACATATCTTCTATCTGCATCAAACTCCTCATCTAGCTCGTCTGAGGCATAATAATGGGCCATTGTTGCATTTTACTGATAGTCAGTGGTCGCTCCGGAGAAGACATTACAATTTCATGAACAGTGTGTCTTCGAGTGTTTGATCCTATATTCTCT
>VZZY01000075.1:488-17912 GCA_013400335.1 Eurystomus gularis
AGAGGGATGGAGGAGAACACAACTTGAGCTCCTGATCCCTTTACCAGTTGCCCCAAGGCCCTGAAATCTCTTTTAATTGATTGTGAGCCTCTCATTGCTACATCATCACTACCCACCTGAAAGACCAGAAGCGGGTAACAATCTCAAGGACTCACAAGGGTGGGAAGTTTACCTACAATGTCCTTTACCTGGGCACCAGGGAGACAGCAGACCTCTCTATGAAGCAGGTTCAGTCTGCATATGGGACCCTCCAGTCCCCTCAGCAGGGAGCCACCTACAACAATGACCCTTCGATTTCTCTTTTCAGGGTCAGTTTTGATGGCCGACCTGAGGCGAGTCGGCTTTGGTGGCACTTCTGGCCTTCCTGAGCCCTCGTCCTTGCTCACAACCCGTTCCTCCTGCAGAGCCCCATCTCTGCAGTGTGCTTCTTAAAGGCACACACTTGCTCCATTTGTTTCGTCAGGCAGAGACCTGCCCCCATTGACCCTGCTCGTGGGGTTACTACAGGAAGGCTGGGGGGCTTGCTGATGAGAGGACATGGAATCCTCTGCTCCACTAAGAGTCACCTCCCGTTCTGTTTTTGTAGAGATCAGTTTGTAGAAGTGGTCAACTTCCCTCTCACTCTCCATGATGTTTCCCAACCTACTTGCCTCTTCCCTGAGCTCCATCACTTCATCTTGGAGCTGTGCCACCCAGCTGGGCAGGTCATCAACCTGCTCACACCGCACACAGCCGCAGTCAGCGCTGCCCCCTGTTGCCAATGAAAGGCTGGGGTGTTCCTCACAGCCCGTGGCCTGGATACCAATATCCATTTTGGTGGGTGCTGGGGGCACAGTCTTCCTCCTCTGAGTAGCCACCATCACTCTTTGAGTAAATTGCAGCACCTCGTGTCCTGCCAACACACCCTGCCTGTGCCAACTGCCGAGCTAACCCAAGAGGAGCCCTTTGCCCACCTTTCTGGTCACGATATCAGCCTCCCCAGTGCAGACTTACCACACAGGAGCTGGTCACTCGGGCCAGTGAACTTGCCTTGTGCCCTGGCAGAGGCTCAGCGCCCTGCCCAACCAAACAGCTGCGGCACCCCGGGGCGCACACAACCACCGGTTGCTCACCCCGTGCTCTGTGGGTAGGGACCAGTCACTGCCCTCCCGGAGGCTTCTTATCGCCTGCTCACCGGTGGGTGCTGCTGGTTCTGCCCACACTAGCTCAGCAGCTGCCCACAAGCTGCCAGCCCCCGGCACAGCCAGACCACTTTTCCTGGCTTCTAAAAAGCCCCCAAAAGAGCTTTTCAACGGCCCTTTTGGCTTCAGATCCCTCCCCCAGTGCAGTCTTACCTGCCCTGAAGCCAGTCTCCGCAGCAAATGACTTCGGAGCATGATGCTGGGCAACCTGCTCTAGCAGACCTTGCTTGAGCAGGGGGGCTGCGTGGTCCTGAGAGGTCCCTTCCAACCTCAACAATCCAGTGAATGCCACACCCACTGCTTTCTTTCACCCTCTTCACTAGTTAAGAAACAGGGCAGCACTCACTGTCACCTGGCAACGGGGAACAGCACCCCTGAGCTGGTGCAGTGCTAGCTGGAGATCATGTGTCCCTGGCAAGCCTTGGTGAGAAGTCCATTGGAACAGTGGGATTATTAGGTCACCGGTTCTGGGAAGCAGCATGATCACAGGCTTGTCATGGCAGAATGGGATGGTTCTGTGCTTATCTGCCAGCAGAAGACACCTCAGACTATCTTCAAGGCCAAGAAATTAAGAACCTGAACCTAAGCAAACACATGGGGAATGCTATCTAGGTACAATGTGCTGTTGTACTCACATCAAGCTCTGTCTCCTCCTCTGGCAGGCCCAGCAAGCCCTTGAGCTCTTCATCTTCACCGCCCATTTTCTCATCTCCTTTAACTGCTGAAGGCAGTGTCTGAGGCTTCTCTCGCAGAGTATACGCCCGTGTAGAAGCGCCAAATGAAACCGTGGAGTCAATGGGTATCTGTTGAGGTTTGTGAGGTTCCAGACGGATATGACCCAAGAACGTGCCATGTGCTGAGAACACCAAAAAAGCAAAGTAGCCTGTTAGTCATCAACTTGTGGTCACAGGATTCGAGTTCAAGTCTTGAGGAGTTCAGAAACTGCACATTGTTGCTTTGAGACACAAGTCACTGAGGTACTGCTGAAAACATAAGCTATGTACATTTCACCTACCATCTCACCACCTAAGATAACACACATCAGAAATCCTCAAAAAGTCATGGAAATAAAAGACAAACACCATTTACTTTCTGGATTCTTGTAGGTCCCAATGTACCATGTCTGGAATTGTTCCCTCAGTGGAAGAAACACTATGTTGGATTTTAGATGTTGGGAAACCCCCCTCAGAAGAGAAAGCTTCATTAAAATTGTGAAGGGACGGCCAAGGCACTTTCCTCCTCTCCCTTAGCCTTTCAAGAGTCTAGAAATATTGTTTTAAACGCCAAGTGAAGCAGACGTAAGCTGACTGGAGCAAACACTCCTTTGCTCCTAACCATTGCCAATCTTCCACTAGGATGCTAATTCAGGTTACAGTCCACACAAGTGCAACCAACAACAACAACAAAAAGGAAAAGCTGTCTCAGATTCAGAAGCATTCAAGCACTGAAATATCGTACTTCTACCTGGTTAAATGTCACACTACTTACTGCTGTTTAGATCTATGAGGAAAACCCTCTTGAGATGTTTGTGATAGACCAAGGCAGCATGGACCCGAGAGCAAGACTGGTGGTCAATGGTAAAATCGCACAGATCAGGATTTCTCCCAAAGAGATAATACTTCTTCTCATCAATAATGAGTTTCTGAGGTAGAACATCAAACAGAGAAGCACATTAGACTCTTGTAATCTTTTAGATCTTCCTGAAAAAATTGAAGAACATGAACAGAGCAAATTCAAAACACAGCATCAACAGCTAATCAGTATTTCAGTTTTGTCTGACAAATACGGGAACTCGAATCTTCTCTTTATAAAATCAGAAGAGCTGAATATGGAAGAGTCCTGGTTACTCCTTGTTTAACACCCAACACAAGACAGTCTGGGAAGGACAATAACTCTCCTCAGTACAAGACTGTCATTCAAGAGATTCTTTATCACATCTGCTCCTGATGATTTTTACACATTCCTCGATGCAGATTCCCTAGGCCTTGTCTAAGTCAGGAATCTATTAAATGATCTCCAGTTCAATACAGAACATAAAAAGTATATTTCTGTATAGAAATGGACACACAAGAGATTTCAGACCCTTATAATAAAGATGTAAAACTGTACTGAATATGTACTGTGATATGAATCCATATTAATCTATTAATTTTAGGCACTTCTTCTTAACTTGAGTTCTAATCTCTTCTATAATTCTACTTTGTGAGAAATATGAGCACTTAACTTTTCCTTTTATTCCTGTGTATTTGGAAGAAACTCCTGTGTAAAGGCAGCTCTGATACAAACAAGTGGATTCATCACTCCACATCTCAGAGCTCAGCTCTGCAAGCAGGTATCTCATGATTTCAAGTACCACAAAAATTGGTCCAACAGTTTCTCATTCTTGTCCGTAACTGAACCAAACGAAGTGTCCCGTAAGTTTTCACTTGCACCCATTACACACAAAACAACAGTGTTCTCATGTGAGAGCGTTTCAGGAGATTTTGCAAAGACACAAATGAATTCATAAATTGGAAATATTGCAACAAATCAGCAACAGAGAAAGTATCTTGAAATAAAGGCAACACAATTAATCTTTCCAAACATTTCTGTGCCTCTGAGTTATAACCCAGTGTTATCCTTCATACACTGAGCTTAAACACTTCATGGCTTGTCTTAATGTTGCACTTTTCAGACCCAGCAATCACAAGGTGTACCTCAGACCTCTGCACGAGGCCTGGGACACGGATGGCTCGGTTAGTATCAAGTGCTCAGTAACCCCAAGATTCTTTCTTGGTTATCTGAAGGACGATTTGCTCCATGTACCAAAAAGGGAAACAGATGGCTCCCGTCCAAACGCTGTTAACCTGCTGCACAGTTGCCACACATGCACGGTGTAGATTGTTCCCGTCATCTCCACAGTCATCACCTCTGCAGAGCGTGTAAGGCCACAACGCAACCACTCAAGAAGGCAGGCATGCTGCACTCTGCTGAACCTGCCCACCACACCAGCTCTTCTGCTGCCTGCTTCAGCGGACAGAACTACGGTACCAAGCCAGACCTCTGCAGGTGGTGGACACTGCACCCAGAACGGCAGGCGAGCCGTTGATACTGATCCCAGTAACACCAACAGCCAACGTCAGATAGTCAGGAGGTAAAACACAAGCTCTACAGTCATTCCGTAACCTTTGTGTGATCACATCCTCTACTGAGCCTTGGAGCACTTGGATCATGGACTAGTAACAGTTGTTAACAGTGCCCTGCACAACAGCAAAAGGAACTCTTTGAGGTTTATCAAGAGAGTTGATGGTAGGAAGAGGGAATCAGGATGTTTGTACCACCCATGTTCCCAGTGCAGACAGAGACCCCAGGCTTACAAAGCCACCCTGGGCCTCCAGTAGGTCCAAAAGCTTTGGGCAGCACAGCCTCAGAGTATGACACCCCCAGGGTGTTATTCTTCACTCAATTTATCAGCACCAGATTTGCTGACTCATTGCCAATATCAATGATGCATCCACGGTTTCCCTATGTCATTTTGCTGCTTTTTTTTTCAGTCCTGAGCAGGACTCGCACGGTAGACATTTGCTTGGCATCTGAGGATTAATTCAGCAAAGAATTAACAACCTCTTTCATCCTAAAGCTCTCTCTCCATGGTCAAAAATCCAAAAGAAACATGACATGACAGAAACTCATCCCAGCGAGTAAGTCTCCCAGGTGGGAAGGCTGCATTGTGTTTGGCCTCTTGTCACATACCAAAATCCCAAAGTCACTGCCATTTGTCTGTGCTCGCTGAATCTCATCACACGGCCTGAAAGAAATCCTGCAAAACCCAGTGCCAAGGGCAATCCTGAGCCCAGATGCTACCATGAGGGTGGCAGCCAGAAGGCTGAGCTCAGAAGCAGTCCTGCTACAGCTCTCTGACCTCTGAAAAGAATTCTGGACCTGTAACAGTACCACGAGAAGCAGAACACAGGGTCTATGGTTTGAAGACAAATGCAATGCAAAGGGTTTGAAAGCAAGAGTCAGTGAAGGACAGCTCCAACGGTCTGAGTAGCAGCTATGAACCAACTCAGACGTGTCCTGGATGAAGTAACAAGCTACTGTGAAGATGCAATAAATGTGTGTCAGTATCTCATTCCTTTCAAATTAAGGCTGAGCAAAGAGCTTGTAGGTCAAGACTGGCTTTGACAATCTTCTGTGTCTTTAAATCCGGAGTAAAGGCCCTCTCTCAAAATAGCCTGTAAAACCAGCAGCAAAGAAAAGCCTCATTTTACTGGTTTCTGACCTAGGAAAACATGAGTTTACTTGTGAGATACCCATTTGTGACATTGCCATCTGCTTACTGATGGCAAAGCATTTTCTGGTAACTTAAATTCTGAACAGTGAGTCCCTCCTGCTACACACCAGAAGGAGCATTTGATACTGGCTGATGCTCCTGTGGCTACACATGTTAAAATCCAGCCAAGATTTTAAGCTACCTAAATCTTTCTTGATCTAACTCTGAGTTCTTAATTTTCTAAGTTTCTATTCAGAAAAGCTGGCTCAACTTTGCAAACTTTTGCTGCCCACAAACTGTTTCACTGTATTTGCAAGGTCAAATACATTCACTGGCTTGGGTCCTCTCTGCCAACTATGTTAAAGAGCCTTTTAAAAGTAAGTATTTACTACTTTTAGTGTGATGTCAGACAAAATATGAAATGGAGAATGAGGTGATATACATCAGACAAATTCCTTTGCTGTAATAGAAATAACTCAGTGTATCTGTGCTAATCACAGCACTGCAGATCCTGGACACGGGATGAAAACTCATCCTGTGTTTCACACTGTAGAATCCAGGATGCCTGGTTAACCCTACTGTAACACAAACCAAAAAATGAACTGACCAGACAAGGATCACGAACAAGCAGCACAAAGTGAAGAGTTTTTACTCTTATTCTTTTGTATCTGAGATTTTTTTCCCTGTGTTATTTGCGCTTCTTCTCCTGAAGCTCCTAAGACAAGGTGCGACCTGGCTGCAGCCTGACACCTCCTATACACGTACCTTGTAGGAAACAAAATACCAACTTTGGTCCAAAATTAAGTTTGGAAAAAATAAGGCTCTGCAAAGTATCAAGCTGCCCTTACGTTTTATTTTTTCTCTCTTACTAGGATGGCTTTAAAGTTCAGGAATCAAGGTGTCGTAGTTTGCCAGTGGAGCACTGCAGGTCCCGTGTGCCTTCAAACAGTGCATCTAATGGGAGGACAACTGCTGGAAGCCCTGAGACAGCCTTAGAGTGCAAGCAACGGAAAATGCACTTCATTCTGAAGTTTCACAGTAAAACAAACTGATTTGAAAATAATGAGAAAGGAAATAGTTGAGTAAGCACAGAACATGCTGGGAAATGTTCTACTGCTGGTGCCCGTGTACATGACACACCAAACACATACAAAACCTATTTTCATACCTCAATGAGTTTGTCTCCTTTGACTACATCCAGATGTAAGCCAGGCGGTGGTTTTCCTGCCCTGGAAAATAAAGAAAGGAAAATATAGTATCAAAATATTTTCTAAAAAGTTTATTAGTATTAGAGCTAATACCCTACTAGAGTTACAGATCAAATGTAAGCAGAATTATTTGGGGAAAATATGAAAACACTGTAATTTTCTTCTCCTCCCCACAGATTCCTTCTGACACGTAAAACATGATTTTTTACGATAGGAGTTAAACTAACAGGAGGACATGAGGCATTTCAAGCTCTGCTTCTCCAGCTGAACAATGGCTAATTTACAGAATGAACAGGACAGCTCCTCAGAGAGTAAGAGATGAGGCCAGGCCAAGGCTAACAACTGGAGAAGGGGAGGAGGAAGAGGCTGGGACTGCTTGCTAACAGCCTGCTCAAGGGCTCTGCTTTTTCATGTTACCTTCAAAACAGCAGTTCTCTATCCTTTGTTGCTGAGAGGAATGGAAACTTCTACCATCCTTCCTCCCTAGGACTGGCAATGGCAAAAGACCTGAAAGGGGCTCCAGGCACATCTGTAATACTGTAAAAATGTTGGCCAACAGCCAGTGTTCCTCCACACGCATCCTATAATCAAACTTTCCCACCAACACAGGTAGCATGGAAGAGACTACAGCCTTACTGTCACCGGGCAGGGGTCCCTCTGCCATCTACAATCCTCCTCCACCAAAGTCTCGAACAGCAGCTCAGCTCCCCCAGCCCTGCACCTCCTGGGAAGCGGATTCACCAGTCAGACAGCGTTAGTCCCACATGGGCAATGGGAGCGCAGAGGCATCTGGGACTCGGCAGCACACAGCCAAACGACGCTAACATGCAGGAGAACTTGTGAGGATTTGCAGCATCAAAACCATACCTGGTATTTCCAGCGCTCAAAGGCAGGACATTGCTGTGGCACCAATAGTCCTCCCTTCACTACAGAGGATCTTTGGCTGTTGACAGCAAATGATCTTTTTCTGCTCAATCTCTATAAATCTGCATCTCTAGTACTTCTTCCCTGCTAACAGCACTGCTGTTATCTCTCTGTCTTGTCTCTGGGGCTGGACCAACTTCCTAGGCAATAGCAGTGATCCTGTTCTCAGCTACACTGCTGCCCTTCTGAAGAACATCTGCAGAGACCACGTTCCCATTCATTGCTTTGCTCGCTGCACAGATAAACCAAGAGAACAGCAACAATGGGAGGAAACATTCTCAGCATGGCTGGAGAAGAAAGGTAGGTCACCTGTAACTGAAGATGGTTGAGGGGGTTAAAGATAGACGTTCACATTTCTGGGATGTGCCTTACAATTTGAAGGTTTCTTCAGCGTCTCCAGGTCAGCTGGTGACTACACCTATGCTCTCCCAGAGAACTTCTTACAAGAACTCAGTCCTCTATTACTTTGGTCAGATCTCTCTCTGGCCATCTTGAATATACCAGGTAGGACTTCCACAGGGTTCCCAACCAAGCCCTTCTCTAAGACTGTAGACAAGATGGATATGGCTGATACTGATTCTTACTCTTTTGAATGAACAGATAGCAGCAGCACAAGCAGAGGATGCAAAGCTCCAGGGCAACCTGCTAAAATGGTCACTGCTTCCTAGAGATGGGATTACGGTGGTATGAGGGAAAGACAAGTAAAAATGCTCCAGTGAAGACACACTGTCTGTCTGACGACTCTTCCAGTCACTCCAGCACAGCCAGGGGATCGCCTTCTCTTAAGCGTGGCTCTAGGATCACATGGCCAGGCCACACGCAAAGATTGCCACCTTCCTGTGCTCTGCTTAGCTCCCAGCATCCGTTTCTCATTGCAAGACAGGTTTCATTCATGGATTTATCTCCACTTCCCAGTGTTTCCTCTTTCTGCCCCTGAGCACTGGCAAACCTGTTTCTCTTCACTGCACTGAAATTGCCAAGTTCTAGTTATTCTGCGACACAACTTTTGATCATTTCCATAAAGCCTGCCTTCCAAAACCTGCTTCCCTCATATTTTTTCCCTCATCAAACAAAACCTGCTTACCCCTTTTTTTTTTTTTCCTTCCAAATCGGTCAACCTTTCAACAAACTAACTCTACAAGCAAGTGTACTTACTCAGTCCGGCTCCTGCTTTTCAGCGATCTCTTCCTGGATACTCAACGGTTAGCCTGTCCTAAAAACATTTTAGCAATGTCCTCAACGTACCCGTGAGGTGACGGGATGGCTCCCAAGTGCTCCAGCACAACCACCGCCCTCCTCCATAGAAGACGATGTATATGCCCTGATGGTCATCTTCTGACATGCACCATCTCTGATTTCTCATTACTCCAACTGTAGTTTCACTCTTGCTGTTACCTGCTCTGCTTTTACTTTCAACTTTATTTTGAACACAGAAAAAAAGGCCAGCAGCAGCACGAGATAGTGTCTTCAGCTGTGCATTAAGGTGCTTGAAAAACTTATCCTCTGGCTTCTTTTGGACTGAGAATCCTCTGCAGATACTCATTATGATACCATCAAAATGAACGGACAGACATTTCTGATAGAAGAATCCTTTGGAAGAGATTAAATCAATGTCACAGCTTAGGCTGCTGGTCAGCTCCTTGAAAAGCCTTTTAACGAAAAAAGTAGGAAGATGTAGGAAGATTTTACAGTTTTATATCCAAAATTTATTAGTTCCAGAGTCACCAAAGCTCAGAAGCAACGGCTGTCTTTGGAAGTATCAACAACATGCTCTGCCCTATCAGACCCTTCACGCCTTCCTCATGCATCAAGGAAGTAAAACATTGAAAGGAAATCTCTTGCAAAAATCCATTAGAGGAAAGTTTGTTAGCAAGTTGGTCCTGTGCAATTAGAGGAGAACAGATTTTTCTTCTCTTATTTCCAATATGTAAAAAACCCCAGTCCTCTCCTACTAACTAATTAATGTGCTAAAATACCCCCTAAACTGATTTTCTTACACTGTTCGGAAGGATGAAGAATTACTTGAGGTCACCAGACTCTCCTCTCTGAAGAACACACACGGACAGCCAGGCTCCACACTGCTCCTAGACAAATGATCTCACATCAGAACTTGGCTCCAGCACAAGAGCTTGCGTTTGAGAAACAAGGAGCTATTCTGTACCTTCCAGATTGTGTCTCACAGTCCCCACTGCCTGAACATCTTCTGCTCTCTAGAGGTCAGCATTCTGTAAGTGACCTTAAAATAAGACCTGCAAGTGGACTAATTGTTCGTGACCACTAGTCCAAGAAGTTTAACTGAGACAAAGCACGGTCAGACCACCTACTGACCCACCAAAGGTGTACCTGGGAGAAAAGCAGCCTTCAGAGAATTAATGAGCCCGACGGGCAAGGAGAACATGACTGTAACAGCATCATTAAATGAATTCTCTGGATCAGAGAAGAGGTGAGAGGGCATTGCACAATAGACCTTTTCTTCCCTAAGAATGAGTCCAAAGAACTCAAAGAAATGTCAGAAAGAGACAGTTATGAGAAGACAAAAACTGAAAAACCCAGATGATATTTAACCAAGCACTCAAGGAGATACCAAACACTCATTTTCTACACTTGACAGTTTATTGCCTATTGCTCAAACTACCCTCACTGTCAGAGGTGATGGTGCTCATTTTAAAACATACTTCAGGAGTGATGTGGAAACCACATACAGTAAAGTCAAGTTCTGACTGGGAAACTTTGAATATTTCAGTTGGAAAAGACCTACAATGACCATGTGGTCCAACTGCCTGACTACTTCAGGGCTGACCAAGTTAAAGCACCAAGTTAGGGGACACCATCCACTAGACCAGGTTGCTCAAAGCCCTGTCCAACCTGGCCTTGAACACCTCCAGGGATGGAGCATCCACAGCCCCCCTGGGCAACCTGGGCCAGGGTCTCACCACCCTCAGAGTGAAGAGTTCCTTCTAATGTCTACTCTAAATCTACCCTCTTCAGTTTGAAACCATTATCCCTCATCCTATCACTACACTTCCTGATCAAGAGTTCCTCCTCATCTTTCCTGCAGGCCCCCTTTACTACTGGAAAGCCACTAAGGTCTCCCCAGAGCCTTCTCTTCTCCAGGCTGAACAATCCCAACTCTCTCAGCCTGGCCTCACAGCAGAGGGGTTCCAGCCCTCAGATCATTTTTGTGGTCTCCTCTGGACCCTCTCCAACAGGTCCACATCTTTCTTACACTGGGGTCTCCAGAGCTGGACACAGTGCTCCAGGTGGAGTCTCACGAGAGTGGAGTAGCAGGGGAGAATCCCCTCCCTTGACCTGCTGGCCACACTTCTTTTGATGCAGCCCAGGAATCCTCTGGAAACATGGCAATATGTGGGGATGACAGTTTTTCCACTGCCATGCAAACACTTTTCTTGGATCAAAGGACAGACCTTACTTACTTACACAAGATCTGCTCCTTTCGGCCTTTGTGCGAATCCCAAGATGACAATGACCATGCTAGAAGAACATCTTGCTTGACAGAATACAATCAAACACTGAAATGGTTTCTATTCTACTTCTGATGAGCTGAATGTCCTTGGAAATAAGCTAATGTGGTGACTGGATAGACCTGATGTTTATTAGCCAGATCAGTTGACTTCTTGCAAGAGAAAGCTGGCATGTTCACGGATGATGAGTAATAAGTCAAGAACTTGAACTGGCACCCTACAACTGCTGTTCACTACCTGTACGATGGACAGGGAGTTACAAAACGCACTGTTTTCATACTCAAATATTTCTGATGGGATGTCGGGGTTTAGGGTTCTGGATTTTTTTCGCTTTTTGGCTTTTTAAAAAAAAATCTAATTGCAAGCGGAACTTGCCTTAAAGCAGTACTCTTCCAAACCTGCACACAAGATGTGTCCTACTCACTGTGGCCCAAACCCACTGTGTTCATGTTCCTTTAGAGCATGTTCTCTTTAGAGCACCATTTAACCAAGAGCAGTGCTGCTTCTGCATGACTTCCAGAACTCACAATTCCACAGGAGTCTGAAAGGTATCAGGCAGATCAAACTGACAAATCCAGAGTAAGGAATCTTTTGCAAAATAAACACCTCCAGTATCGAGTGCCTCGTACAGGAATCCTCTCTCAGTTCCCAGTAGTTACCAGCTCGAGGATTTCCTGAGCCATCATTGCTGCCAGTTTAAAGAGCTCTCTACATACACAGCTCCAAGAACCGATGTAAACTTCATGCGTTCACAGAAACTCACACAAAATTTCACAGAGCACCTACACAGAGCTGACGGGGAAAAAAAACTAACTGGCCACAAACCTGCTCACTATTAATTGCATTTTGCAAACTCTAGTTCTTGTCCTCAGAAGAACAGGCAACACTTGCCTCCCACAGACTTTCTGTTCACTGGTCAACACACCCAACTCATGTCGGTTGTTCCTTTCCCAGACAGGAAAGCCCAGGAGAACCATCTGTGGTACAGTTTCCTAGATCTTTGATTGAAATATTTAAAAATAATACTTGAGAGAAAGAATTCACACAGTTTTTGAGGAGGCAAGTAGTATCACACAATCTACCAGAGCTACTGGAGACAACCAGGAAGGTGTAAGCAAGGTGATCAGTCCAGCTGATTGGCATTTTTCAAAGCTTTTGGCAAAATTATCATATGGTCTCATGCAAGTTAAGCCGTGATGAGGAAAAGAACCACTAATCCAGGAGGGAATGTAAATGATTAAGAGGAAAGAGCAGGGCTCTGCAAGAGCTCTGTGATGTTTACACACAGCCAATGGACGTATGAGAAAAACCACTTCTGATCAGTTCTGCAGGAAACTCAAACTGGACTCAAATGCTGCAAATTAATCTCATGATACCAAACTACTGCTTGAGAAAACATCACGGGGAAAAAAAAAAACCACAAACAATCTGCACTGCTGAGCGCTAGTACATGCTAGAGAAAGAACACCTCAACCAACAAACACAACCAGGAGCTCCAGGCTCCTTATTGCCACTCAGGAAAGATCTAGTGCCATCACAGAATCATCTGGGCTGGAAAAGACCGTTAAGATCATTGAGTACAACCTAACTCTACCAAGTCCACTACTAAACCACATCTCCATGGCTTTTAAACACACCCAGGGATGGTGATTAACCCACTTCCCTGAGAAGCCTGTTCCAGTGCTTGCTAACCCTTTCAGGGAAGAAATTTTTCCTAACATCCAACCTAAACCTCCCCTAGTGCAACTTTTCCTCTTGTCCTATCACTTGTTATCTGGGAGAAGACACTGGCACTCACCTCTCTACAACCTCCTTTCAGGGAGCTGTCAAGAGCAAGAAGGTCTCCCCCGAGCCTCCTTTTCTCCAGGCTCAACAACCCCAGGTCTCTCAGGTGTTCCTCACAAGACTTGTGCTCTAGACCCTTCATCAGCTTCGTTGCCCTTCTCTGCACCCACTCCAGCCCCTCAAGGTCCTTCTTGGAGTGAGGGGCCCAAAACTGACCCAAAGATTTGAGAGGTGGCCTCGCCGGTGCCCAGTCCAGGGGGACAATCCCTGCCCTGGTCCTGCTGGCCACACTGGTGCTGACACAAGCCAGGATGATGGTGGCCTTCTTGGCCACCTGGGCACATGCTGGCTCATATTTAGCCGTTGATTGTTGATCAGAACTCCCAGGTTGTTTACTGCTGGGCAGTTTCCTGCCACTCTTCCCCAAGCCTGGAGCACTGCAGGGGGCTGATGTGGCCCAAGTGCAGGACCCGGCACTTGGCCCTGTTGAACGCCATCCTGTTGGCCTTGGTCCATTGACCCAGCCTGGCCAGACCCCTCTCTAGAGCCTCCCTACCCTCAAGCAGATAAACACTCCCACCCAACTTGGTGTTGTCTTTGTTCAGAAAGACCACTACAAACACTCATTAACCGTTGACAAAGCATAAGACATCTCAAGGAAGAAAGTATAAAACCACAACATTTTCACATCTTGAATGCTGGTTTCCTCGTTGAGAAGGGCACAAGGATGACAAGCAGTATGGATGGCTTCATGCAAGGGGAAAAAATAAGAGCTGAGTACCTTTCTTCAGGGGATTAGTAAAAACCAGGCAACTATGAATTCTCTTTGTCTTCTTAATGAATGCTACAACACTGGCGCATTCATTATTTCTTGAAACAAGAAGCAAGGAGCCCTGGATCTGAAAACCAGGAGAGTGCCTTTTTCAACATTTGCAAAATTTGTGGAAAGAAGCGTCACTCTGTATCGTGGAATTAAACTGCAAGTTAGCAAAGAAAAATTAGAAAATATGTGGAGATTAAGTCTAGTTTTAGTTGTTAAATATCATCATCCAGAGTAAGTCTTCAGCTCACAAAATCCCTTTGCTTCTGATGGCCAAAAAGCCTTGAGTGCCTACCAGAAGACGGACCACTTCAGACTTGCACACGAGTTTTTTGGTCACTACCACAATATGATAGGAAACCACCTGGGTTGTTTCAATTAGTAGGGTTGGTTTTTTGCTCTTTTCTATATGAAGAAATCAGAATAAAGAAAAATCCTCCGCTTACCAAGATGCTGGTGGAACACAGAGTTGTTGTTGATCCTGTGCACCAGTGATGGAAAGGAGTCACAGAATCATGTCGGATGGAAAAGACCTCTAGGATCCTCAAGTCCAACCTTTGCCTAACATCTCCCTGACCCCTAGACCATATCTGGAAGCGCCACATCTACTTGTTTTTTGAACACCTCCAGGGATGGTGACTCTACCACCTCACACGCCTTTCTCAAAGCACAGCACACACCACAGAAACGAAGACCAAGCCAGCACTGGAATGTGTTCAAGTGACTTCATTTCAACAATAAAAGGAGCTATTGTGACAAAGTTAAGACCAAAATCTTCTGGGTAAGTATTTCTCTTATGCAGAATGGTTTCTTCCCATGCGGAAGATGAGGGGTAAAAAGCTGACCAGTGATTCTGATCCAGCCTTGTTAGTTTTGGAGGAAATATGATGGTTGGGGCATTTAAACTTTTAAAAAAATGCCTCCCATTTATGGTTTCCTCTACTAGCATTAAAATAATTTCTCATCAAACTTCCAGCTGTAAGAAATACAGTTTTAAAAGCCTGTTGTTCAAATTTCATGATTACAGATTTTTCTTGAGTGTAAAAAACTGCACAATGTTTTAAGAGTATTTTATGGGAGATTTCTGATGAGAAATGTGGCTGCTTCAACTGAACAAAGCATTCCATTGGTATTAAAGCATTTGCCCAACTCCACCTTGGCACTCTGCAGCAGTTCCACACAGAGCTAGATTTTACTGGTGCACTCTGGTTCCCTTGGTTACTTACTCAGGAACAAAGTCTCCATGGAATACAGTCAAATTTGGAAATTGTATGCAAAATTTAATTCCTGAGAGCAGGGCCATGAATATTCTATTAGAGCGAAGTACAGGTTTGATGACATCAAAAAAAATGAATTCAAATGGCACTGAATTAAATAGGAAAATGAATACTAAGTAGTGAGCAACAATGCAATATTATTTGGTAAGATTATTCCTATATTTTCGGAGGGGGAACAGGTAGGTTGGAAGTATAATTTACCTGTAGAAATCAGATTAAGAGAGGACAGGGCTGTAACCTTCATGTCTCCCAGGAAGCTGTTCCAAAGCCTTGTTATTCCAACAGTTTGATTTCCATCCTACATTTTTGATCAAACGATTTTATTTCCATCCTCAATTTTTTCATTCGTTCCCTTCAGCTATAAAAAGAATTCCTCAGTGCTACCCCTCTTTAAAAATACTTTAGCCAGTGAAAACCAGTGTTGTTTTTATTTTAATAGACAACTACAGCTCTGTTGTGTCTCAAAGCAAGATTGCTCCTTCCCCATCCATGCATTTTCCCTGTTTCTGTTTGATTTGAGCTGTATTAAGCCCAAGTGACAGACTCTGCATTTGCGTCAGTGTCTTTTACAACAGCACTGACGCTTCCATACCTTATGAATAAATACTCATTATTACACAACAGGTACAGTGTTAGTCTTTTCATTTATTTTTGAACAGTTACATGCTGCCAGCGATTGCTGCTCATTCTGTGATCAGCCTACATCCTTGGACCTTAAACCGTAATGGCCGTATTCTGAATATGAACCTGCATCTTTTAACTTCCCAGTAGTGAGTTTCTGGCTTTAAGAAGTTCCCGTTCTTGGTCCCTATTTTCCCTTTTATGCTTCTACATTTTATCTTGTTTCTACTGCTCTGGTCTTTAAATTATTCCAACAGGACTGGATTATACTCTGGCCTCTATACTGACCATGCTCGTGCCACTAACAAGTATGGTGGTCACTTCTGTCAAGGTAATTGAAATTTTTAAACCAACCAACCCTAAAAGGGTCATCCCATAGACTCCATTCAGCTGCTGTCACCTCCTCAAAGTCAATTGCTCTTACACTCACAGCTCTTGCATGAACTCTGTTGCTTCCCAAAATGATCATTTCCTGTGTGTTCTGGAAGAAACAGTCTTGAAGAAAGCTGGTTCCTCTGACCAAGAGCCTTTGGCAGATGGAGTACATCTACTTCTCTGCCTTGAATAATTAGCTCCTTCAAAATATCATCTAGCAGCTGGACATAGTGAAGTTCAGGTTTTCCCACGTAGCTCCATGTATGGATCTGTGGCCTTATAGAAGACATTAGCTGCTTAAGATGAACAATGAAATACTTAAGAGGGAAATTAGTGAACAAAACCAAGTTACAATGTAGGTTTTTAAAATACTAAAACACCTGCAAGCAAAAATTCTTTCTTCTGTATTAGAAAAATGTGCTTTTTCAGTTTCTTCACCTTGTGCTCTAGAGGCCAGCCCACTGCTCTGTGCATTATGTCAGGATGATTCCCTGAGCAATTTGTATAGATTATTTCTGCCACTGATGGCAAACCCTCTACTGCAGAACTACAGAGTAACGGGAACAATCAGGGATGCGCTGTCAAGGAGAGGAAGAAAAGCTCAAGCTCCTGGAAGGAGCGTACTGAATAACCAAAACAAAACTTTTCAGAAGAACAGACAAAGCCATTAACGCTTTGGGATGTGATGCTAGCTACAAGTGCCAAATAACAGAACTGAGGTGTACGAACATCCTGACAAACTCTTTGACAAGGCTAAATTCAATGTTGATATGCCAGCTGGGTTACCAGGGCCACATCCAGTGGAATCACAGAATGGCTTGGAAGGGACCTTAAAGTTCATCTAGTTCCAATGCCGCTGCTGTGGGCAGGGACACCTCCCACTAGACCAGGTTTCTCAAAGCCCCATGCAACCTGGCCTTGGACACCTCCACTGTTGGGGCATCTACAGTGTCCCTGAGTGAAAATCTTAGAATAGAATCACAGAATCATCCAGGTTGGAAAAGACCTCTGGGATCATCTAGTCCAACCTTCTTCGAACATCTCCCAAACCCCCAGACCATGACTCAAAGCGCCACATCAACCTGTTTTTTGAACACCTCCAGGGATGATAATTGCACCACCTCCCTGGGCAGCCTGTTCCAATGGCTAATCACTCTCTCAGCAAAGAACTTCTTCCTGATATCCAATCTAAACCTGCCCTGGTGCAACTTGAGGCCATTTCCTCTTGTCCTTTCACTAGTTACCTGGGAGAAGAGACCAGCACCAGCCTCACCACAACCTCCTTTTAGGTAGTTGTAGAGAGCAATGAGGTCTCCCCTTAGCTTCCTCTTCTCCAGTCTAAACAATCTCAGGTCCCTCAAGTACTCCTCATACGACATGTTCTCCAGACCCCTCACGAGCTTTGTTGCCCTTCTCTGTACCCGCTCCAGCACCTCAGTGTCCTTCTTGTCCTGTGGTGCCCAGAACTGGACACAGTGCTCAAGGTGAGGTCTCAC
>VZZY01000075.1:22231-38064 GCA_013400335.1 Eurystomus gularis
GGCCCTCAGAACAGCAGCGCCGGCTCCTCTCGCTGCCGCCCTGTGCCCGCCGGTCCTGCCCGGCGAGGCGTCTGTTGGGTCCCGCCGCCTGCTCGGGGCTGCGGGAGGACGGAGGGGCTGCGATTCTATGGTCGTAGAATCAGAGAACGGTTTGGGTTGGAAGGGACCTCCGAGAACATCTGGTTCCAACCCCCTGCCGTGGCAGGGACACCTCCCACTAGACCAGGTTGCTCAAGGCCCCATCCAGCCTGGACTTGAACACCTCCAGGGATGGGGCATCCACAGCCCCCCTGGGCAACCTGGGCCAGGGTCTCACCACCCTCAGGGTAAAGAATTTCTTTCTAATTTCCAGTCATCAAACCCTGCTGTAGAAGTTTTTCAAAACCCCATGTTAGCAAGTGAACTGCGGCAGAAAACCAGGGAGATGGGGTCGGTACTGTGGGTCAGGTACTGCAGGCCAGGTCCTTTCTTACAGGTAATGGAGCTTACGGGAGGAAAACATCCCATTTCTCTGATATTCCCGGGAGCCACAGCTTGGCCCAGAGCTACTGCACCCCCGAGCAGTGCAGGGACAGCGACCACAAGCAGCATGAGGGAGTTTATCCCTTCACCGGCTCTCTTGACTTCCCAGAGTTAAGTTTTCAGCGGCTCTCGGAGTGGTAGAAGACTCTGAGAAAACACCTCTGAGAGCCAGGAACACTTAGTGCCAGAATGCTGCTGCAGCAACAGCAATAAGAGTTCCCCAAGGTGATTCTTCATGCTCAGGGGCATTAGTCAAGACTGCTGTTAGAAAGAGGTTCTGAAGCAGTTCCGCTGCTAAGTTCAGCGATGTAAAGAAAGAGGAGAAAGGAGTCAAGCAAGTACAGCAGTTGTGAGTCCAGCAAGCTGCACTGGTGTTCTCAATTCCAGTTTCCAGAGGACTAAAACAGGCTGGAGTAAGGTCAGATCTTACAAATAATGGACCCAGGCTCCCTTCTGGGAGCAATGAGGTAAGGGCTTTCATTTTCATACAGAGGTGTGACACCCAAAGGACTCTCCCCCTGCAGCCGGCAGTGCACAAAGCAGCAGGTCCTACCATTCAAGGAGGAATATTTTCAATAAGGAGCAGAACGACACACAGTTCCTTGCTTTCAAGGCATTTTACTGTACAGGCTTAGCAAAGACTTCACGTTCTCACAACAGGCAAACAGTCAAAGCTCACCCAACACTCTTCTGGGACATCAGATTCATTTTGCTGCAATCAGCTGCTGTACTCTGCCCAGGAGTTTTGTGTATGTCCGTGTACGAGGGATTCAGTGTTTCCAGCTAGTTTAGTTCTTGAGACTCGGGGACAACAGAACTAACGCTGGAGGAAACGCTGCTGTTGCTGACAGAGAGTTCTACCCTGCTTGCAGAGGGAGCTGGACACATACCCCTGCCAACGTCTAAACTGCAAGAGAAAGAAGCTCTGACATAGGCTTTTAAAAGTGTTTATTGATGGTTATTAGATGGAATGATGGCGCAATAGTGCAAACCACTGTGCAATTGGGAGAACGCGCTCCCTTCCCAGCTTTCACGTTTACTTAATTATACAGGAGACATGGAATAAGGATTAAATACAAAATGGGTCAGTATGCTGCATTTACCACACTCCGTTGGGCTTTGGACAGATTACTGTTCCCTCAGTGCATGTCAGTTCAGAGCTACATCGAAGCGGGGAGTGGCTGCTACGTTCTGTCCAGCTTTACTAGCAAGACAGTTGGAACCAGCAATCTTTTTCATCAGTCTGAAACACCCAGCACTTCACTCAGCCAGTTTCTGCACCGTTTCATAAAGACTGGAAAATCCCAGATGTTAACAAGCCACAAATAATAATAATATTTACTAGTACACTACAAGTGAGCTTCAAGAGTACTTCTTAAGAAGCAAGATTTCATCTAATACTCATCTATCTTGCTAGCTTGTAAACTTAGGGGCCCACTTCCTCATCTTTGCGTGATTTTTCTCCCTGGAAGCTTCTAAGAACAATTAGGAGTGAGCAGCTAAACTTTGTATTTCTAGTGCCTGAGAGTCAACACTGGAAGATCTTTATTTGCCCAATAATAAACCACCAGCTAATTTCTCTAAGGAAGTTGCATTGTTAGATTGTAAGTCAAAGAACATCCTGTCCTCAAATGATGCACTTTGGAAAAAGACAAGCCCAACCATGCTCAAAAAGTTAAACAACACACGGCTAAACAGCACGCAGTCGTTCCAACTGTCACCCGTGCATGCTTCTCCTTGCCCTTCAAATCTGTAACATCATCTTTCTCTTCAAGAGAATCTAGAACCACAGCCACTTGGAGACTAATAAAACCAAGGGGCAGATCTCAGAGACTTTAGAAACTGCTGGATCAAGGTAGTGAGAATCGGTGCTGTGCCCTCTTTGAATGTCATTCTTATTCCAGTCCAACAAAGTTACCTGTACATATAAAATGTTAAAGTTGTGCCACTTGTCAAAAACAAGACATCTCCAATTACTGATCACACTTCAGCATACAGTTGGGACAGGGAATAATACATTACAGAAAGCAAAACCACAAGATTTTAGTTACATAAAACAATAATTTGTATATAAACTGATAAATACTGTCTCCATGGTTCACTAATTCCAAATACTAGTTATCTGCACATTAGTTGCTAACATCTATTACTAGAAGTATTTCCAGCTTGTGCTCTCTCAATTCACTTCCGAGACTAGTCAGCCTGTTCGCTCCGAGGGAAAACAGCCTCAGCAATGAGACTAGGTTCCGTGGGAAGATTTCATTGTGACACCCGCCAGATAATGAGTCCTATGATTACAGAAGCCACAGCAAGGCCAAGAATCAGGATACAGATCTTCTTACGAGATTTCTTCTAATAAAAGAAGAAGAAGAAAAAAGCCACTGACACCGGGATCAGACGACAAGAGGAAAAAGCAAGTCTACTAGTTAATGTTGCTAACTTTGCAAAGCAGAGCACTTGATACGTGGACTTATTCAAGAGAAGTAACCAGTGTAGTCTGAACACTTCTACATGTTCCTTAAACTGCATGATCCTACAGATAAATGTTTTTAGTTTTAGGAGAATAGTCTAAGAGCTACAGTTAAGTCAAAATGTGACAAGTTTTGCTTCTCTCAAGGAACGATGCAAGCTTTACTTCAAGTTGGCTACAGAAGGAGAACCTGACAACACCTGCCACATGCTTTCCATCCTAACAGATGACACCATGGCTTCAAAGAAAAGCCAAACATCTCTAGCTACTTAGATTTTTCAGGTAAGACTAGTAAAACTGCTGAGCAGTTCTTCAATACACTCTCCTGTTGACCACTTGAGTTGGTGTGGAAATAGTTTTGCATTTCTACAGCTTGAATGATTTTACATACAATTACTGAACTTGGATTTTACAGCTTTGATCACTTTGCTCATCCTAGGAAACTACAGTCTGCCCATATACACCACATTTTTAACTTAGGAACTACGTATTTGAGTACAGTTGTATATAACCACTTCCTTCTCCATGCAGAAAACCACATCGAGTATATGTCCAATAGCTCCCAAACTTGTATTTATAACATACCTCAAACCTTTGTGAAGGAAGCCACGAAGAGAGAGAATGCTACTAAATACTGCCAGGTGGTAAAAGCTACTTTCCCTCCCTCGTGCTGAGCAGCACTAGAGTTTTATTGCCTTCTAGTGCCTCCTCACTTCATAACTTGAAAGAGTCCAATTTGTCTTGTGGGGAAGCCTCAAGTCCCAGCAGTGAAACACTGTTGGGGACTGACTGAAACAGAACCCTTCCTCTTTCACAGAACACGGACCTACGGGGACAACAATGGCAAAAAGAACCTACAAAACCCACTGAATATCATGCGCAAAGGAGGTTTAAGGAGCAGCGCAAGAGATTTGATGGGACAGGGAGGACAGACTACAGGATAAAAACTCAGCAGTTAGAAGGAAGACTGTAAATCCCCGTCACCAAAACTTTCCCAAGTCTGGGCAAAGACTTTTGCACATCAGTGCTTTGGCCGATACGTTTACAAGATGGATACAACATGAGAATTTGTTCCCATTTAACTGTTCTGCTGACTCCTGAGAACAAAGACAGCTAACACACAAGCTTGCTGAGCACACCTACATGAAGAACAGCCTGAGTACACATCCTCTGAAGGAGCAGGCTCATTTCAAGACCCCGTTTTTGACTCAAGCCCTTTATCTATTCCTTGCAGCACAATTTTGAGAGAGTGCCAACTTGCATAAGCTGTTCTTAATAACTTGTTTGGTGTGCTGCAGTCCTCAGTGTGTGTCTTGTTATGTCTGTTCCGTTATTGCTCAATAATACCAGCATGCAGAATTTACCTGATAATAGGCAGCTCTCTGTAACTGCTCGCTGGCTCTTTCCACGTGGACTTCTGCACTTTCCACATTAGCCTCTATGCTATCTATGGAAAAAGAAGAGAACTAATTGTAAAATATTTCAGTGCTTCAGTGTTTAAGAAAATAGTCAGAAATACAGTACTTTTTATACAAAAAAATGGAAAGTTTAATCTACGTAGGCAAAACATGCAACTGACCGAAGAAGAAACTTCCTCTTATCCAAGCACACTTACCAATCATATCTCCTTGGTCATGAATCATCATGGCTAAATCCTTAAATATCTGATTGACATCCAAAATGTCTGCCTGAAGACAACAGTTTAACATGTTAAAACAAACTCTGCGTACAGTTTTTCTAATCCTCACTCTTGGTATCTCTTCTGACCATTGCTCAAAGCGTCAGAATAGATAAACCACTCACTGACTGAGGTAACTTGATGCTACTACCTACAGAACTGGGGATTAACAGGGGAGCCTACAATATTCCTGCTACTGAATGTTTGCTTCATCACACTACCAATTAGCACAGTACGGAATTGTGATGAACGCCGTAACAGGAGTTGCTCCTACCATCTCTGAAGGACCACCAGTCAACACCAAAGGAAAATATACCTAGTCTCCTTCAACAGGAGCAGGGAGATTGATCTTGGCATCAATCCTCTCTATAAGGAACTCTGTTCCTCCACCTTCAGATCTCCTCAGCCCATCCCATTAGTTAGCACTGCACGATTCCTTTGGTTTATCTCCCAATAGTGTTAACGGCAGGATCTACTGGTCACCTCTAATTGCCTGATTGCTGTTTCTCTTTCTTTAATGAGTTCGAGGTCCTGTTCAGTTATTGCCACATCATCTTCCTGAGACTGCATTTGATTCCAATCTTCACCACTGCAAAGAGATGGAAAGAAAGCACGACTCTTTCTCTAAGTATAGGTACTTCTGCACTCCATTTATAGCAAAGTGCCAGTGAGTTGAAAAGTTTCCTACAGAACAACCCCTGGGTTCCTGGCCCTGCAACTGTGGATGGAAACAGGACTGATTTGTGATGACAGGGACAAAGGGTAACAACTGGAAAAAGGGACGGATCAGGAAAACTGAAGAAACCAGAAAGTAGTTACATGCATAGAATACTCCATTCTAGGATGACAGTCATCTATAGCATTATAGAAGAAATCTCCTTATTTCAGTTCTGCCTTTTGTTTGTGGATTTTTTGTTTGTTTTTGTAATACCTGTACCTTCTTTCCCTCTCACAATCCCCTGAAAAGAGAAGAATCATGTGAAAGTTTGGACAGAGAGTAGCCTGCAAGCACAACATTATCAGAACTAAAGAGCACCTGACAAGCATCTGGATTCAGAGACTCCCACTTGCTATCTGGCATTTGGAGATAAGAGTAAAGCGGTTTAGTTTTTTAATTCATTAGTCTGGTAAGAACTTCAGATTAGATCATACACCAAAAGAGATGTTAAAAACAATTAGCTCTGCGTCCCAGCTTGCCTCTCTCCTGATGAGCTCGTACTTCATAACTGCTGCACAAGGGACACTGAAGGCACTACCGATCATACAAGGCCATCTGCATGTTCAGCACAGAAAGTTCTTCAAGGCCAACATCTGCCTCTTCTCAAAGAGAAGCGTGCTGGAAAGCACTGTAACATTCCCGCGTTAGGTATACAATGCTAAATACTAAGTTTTAAAGTCTCAAAAGTGCCAGAAGGAAAGAAGATAAACTGCATTCCTAGGTCAGAGACAGCTGACCATTCCAACAATTCAGCTCTGCGGTGACAGCAGGGTTTTCAGACAGTTAAGGCAGAAGTTTCCGACGTGTAGCACACAAGAACAATGTTGAATGTGGAGCAGCTGCTGTGTGCCGCTGTCTCTCACCGAGCTAAGAGCCTCTGCATGAACAGGTCTGGCTCCCCTTGCTTTAGTGTGCCAGGCCTTCAAACCCACCACAGCATCAGTACCGCTGAACACCCGGGGTTTTCACTCCTGGCTCAGCATGTGAAAGCACAGGGCTAATGAAGGGGATGGACACCAAGCAGCTGACCTGATGAAGTGCAGTTTGCAGAGGAAGGATGTACAGATGAGGCCTGTAAGCAGGTCTCTGGATTTAGAAAGCTGAAGGATTGATTTACACAGATGGGGCCAACAGATTTCATCCCAGTTTTCTCAAACATACATACAGCAGAAACTGTCACAGGAATCACAGATACTTCTGGAGTGCCCTGAGCTCTCTTTACCACACTGCACAGTTGACAGACCATTTTACAAACCCATCTGCAGTAGCAGTGTGCCTGCACAGCAGAATGACACAACTGACAGGCAACAGTCAGTTTTCTTGTGCATGTTCTGGAATTAGTTTGCCAGTGCATCATGTCCAGGACTTCTGAATTTAAGGCAGGCTCATCCACTGCTCTGTAATAGCTCCAACTGGGCTGCTAGAGAACACCCACACCCAGGAAAGCAGCTCTGTGTGGGAAGAGTCACGGAGAGGGAAATCCTGCCTGGTAATCTTGCGCTCACAGTTCAGAAAACCAGAAGCTCCAGCTGCCACATTAGGGACGCTGCTGTTCCCATCGGGGCAGCAATCACACAATCTACATTTAAGGAGGATAAAACACTGTCATATGCCGTTAATTTTTTGCATCGTATCTTAAAAGTAGTGTAATAATTGCCTTTCAAACGTTTTTGCGTTGCACTCAGCTGCCAGAGCCTGGCCCAATTTACAGTAACGTATCTGACCACAAAAACTTATATGTAGTTATAGAGAATTAAAAGTATAAAATCAAGAGTACAAGAAGCCATTACCTATCAAACGACACAAGCTGTTCTTCTCTGAACCGCTCATCAGCCTGGAAGAGATAACTAAGTTATTAGTCTTGCAGACTACCAGGACCACTCACAAAATCAACAGGAATATCTTGAAGACAAAGGCATATACTGTCCAGAGAGTCCTTGGAGAATGCCACTGTCACTTCAGCTTTCACATTTAAATTAGGTTAATTTAGATTGCTCTTAAGATTTAATTTTCAGATTGCCTCTGCAAATCAGAGGCGACTGAACCATCAAAAGCACCTAGTCTGTTTAATCAGATCCGTGGTCATTGTTTGTCACTTCCTTTCTCCACACACAGCAAAACATTCACAGCATGCGTTTCCCTGTAGAAATTAGGAATGCTTAACACAAAGTCCCAAGGCAAGGGGGGAAAAATGCTTTCACTGGCCTTTTTATTATGAATTCTTAGGGTTTGTCAAAACATAACAGGGAGAAGGTTCAAATGTATGTTGGAGATATTAGCAGGACAAAAGCTATAAGAAAGTGAAGCAGCATAGTGTGAGATTTAAGGTGTGGTAAGCTTCCAACTGATCTCTTAAATTTTATTCTAGGGCTGACGTCAAGCAAAGAGCAGCCTGCATTATTTTTCTATTAACTATACTTTGACTCCTCATCTAACCCTCCACATTTGCAACTACCAGGATTTCTTTCCTCCTCTACTAACAAACACAAGGAGCACACGGAAACGAGTACCTACTTACAATATCTGGAATGACAAAAGTAACGCACCGAGGCCTCATCTGCACTCAGTAATGTGTCAGTGAACAGCTAGGAAGTGGGTAGGCAAGTACAAGATCTCTCAAAAGACTTGTAGTTCACTCTTTCCGTACAAAATTCCTATAAATACTTACAGAGATCCGGGAGCCAGCTCTTGCCCTTGCTACAGTCTCTTTTTCCTTCTCTGACACTCGCCTCTGTATTGCCTGGAAGTTATTTAAGGCCGTGGAGAAGTCATTCATTAAACGTTCTTTCTGAAGCCTCTGTTGGCGCTGAAGAATCAAGACAAAAAACAAGTGTTCAGATATTCCCATCCATGATAATGGAACTGTCAGACTCTCAGAAAAACCCGTCATCATCATCATCCTAACAACAAATGCTGGCATTCAAGTGATCTTTTGGTTCCAGCGTTCTGGGGCCCTGGAAAGAACAAAAAGCCCACCATATTTTAATTTGTTATACCAAACGCCTCGCCTACTGCAGAACAGTTTTGTGCAATAAGGTTCTCTAATTTTAATCTAGTTTTAAGTCTGAAGTAGAGAAGTCTTCTACACCATTACTTTTATTCAAATCGCATTCCAGTAATCTATCACATTTAATTATGTACCTTTGGGATACCTATAATGCCTTGACCCTACATTCCTCTACTCAGCCTACCCGGTATTACTTAACTTTCTCTTGTCCTGACAAGACAACCCCCGTAACTTTTTTACAACTATAGGAAGCCCTACACTTCCAGAACTAGTGACAACACTCGTTACCCGGTTCATAAGCAGTCTCTCCCAGCCATGCCACGTGACAACGCTGCTGTTATTTGATCAGAGAATATCCTTAGTCCTGATAACCATTTCCATTTATCTTTTCTCCAAATACATTAGTTGTAATATTCCTTTTCATCTTCACTTTACATCATCAACTGATTTAACCTCCACAGAACATCTCATTCGAGTGTTGCAACATCTCAGTTATGAGAAACAAGAAGTTGTGAAAAAGCTTGTCCCAAGGATGCTCAACACTCTGGTCAGTTTTTGCGATTTCTGCTAGAGAGTTTCCTACAGCTGTCTCCAGCTGCAGGCTTTCCAGTACTGTCATCCTTCAACAAGTTTGTATGAATTCAGCAGCTATTTCAGGGAAATAAATGTTGCCCATTCATTTTTTTCTATAATAAACCACAACAACAGCATCACAATACACTGCAGCCCCCATCTGGGCCGTCTGGAAGCAACAACCCTCCTGCCAGAGGAGACCCTCAGCATGTTGACGCCAGCTCCGGCAGCCTGACTGGACTGCTCCAACAAGCTTCACTAGGCTTCAAAAGTTACTGCTGCATTCAGTGAGATGCACATGACAGGATTTTGTTCACCAGAGGGAGATTAACTGGAAAATATTTGCTGAACAAACAGGCAAAACACGGCCATGCTTACGACTGGCACATAAACCTTTAAATACAGAATTAGACCAAGACGACATCTGCTGACCCACATCCACCGATCATCCCACCACAGGATCACAGCAGATCCATCAATACTGTGGCAGTGATTTAAAGCAGAGCAAGAAAACACCGACGACTGAGGACTGTCCCTTCCCTTTCCCATGGGGAGGGGGAACTCAAAGGGATATTTTTCTGTATTCAATATGAGCAAAGTGAGTTAGCTTCCCCCGTTCCTGATCATAAATCACATGCGAGGGAAAGCTTTTCAGCGCAATTACTGATGTGTGGTTTGCTATAAGGCCTTATCCTAAGCACCACCTTGCATCACTTGGCACTTAGTAAACAAGATTATTTTTCAGAAATATTATTAAATATAAATAAAGAAATACTATGAAAGGTTATTTACTCAGAAAAGCACAATTGCATACTTGGCTCTCCCCAGACATTTAGGGCTTCTTATTCTCACACAAATAATTTTTATACCTATTTGCCACTGGGAAACTTTCTTTTCCTAGTGTACTATAAGCAGCCAGAGCGTAGCCAGTTCAACGTGTTTCCCTACTTCAGCATCATTCCTCACTGCAAAAGGCTGCTGTCTCTTCAGCTGTGTCAGTCCAAGCATTGTGAGGTTGTGGTCTAAGCTAGTTTCATTAAATGAGCGATTTGAAAATCGGACCAGACAGATTCGGTGTGCTTACCTGTTCAGAAGCAGACAGAGGGAGTGGCAGGGACCCCAGCTCCTTTAGATATTCATTGGTCTCTTTGGCAAGGCAGTTTGCAGAGTGCTGTAGCTGTTGCCTGAAATGAAGTTCAAGAGCGGTTACACGCTTCTACCTAAAAAGCAGTCTCTGAGCACTGCGGTTTCCAAAACAATGACCGAGTAGGGGTTGGGAGATCACGCATCTTTATGGTGGGGATTTTTTTCACCCTAATGGAACAGAGATATACTTTTACCATCAACTTGACTCTGGACTATGTTTTACAAAAACCAGAAGTTCTGTGCTCCCTGCTATACTAGTATAATTCAGTAGTTTTAAAAAGATTTTTCTCCCCAGTAGCATAAGAGATAGAAATTCAAGGGAGAGAACTTTATTCAGTGAACATAATCACTCTTTTTGGGTGAATTCCTTGTGGAATCCAACTGGTAACTAACTGTTCACTTGACAACTGCCAGCTCCATCGGTTAAACGTACATTTGATAAAAACAGACTAAAAGATAGTAAATTCTTACAGTTTTGTGAAAATTAATGGGCAGAGAGAGGAACGATACAGCTTCTACTTTGGGAAACGCAAGGCTTTCTTTTGAGCCTTCACGTTTCCCAACAACACTGCAATTCAAAGCTATTGTTGCGAAGGATCTAGTGCAGCAGCACCTTCACCAGTGCCAAATACAGAAAGACGTTAGTTACACTGAACTGAACGTAAAGGCACCGTCCCGTACATCAAAGATGCAGCTCATTACACAGAACACTCGTGCTTCACAGAGAACAGAGCTGCAAGTTTGGTTTTGCAGCCATATGCACAAAAACTAATACTGTAAACCAGGAAGGCACAAAATACTAAAACAAGAACTTGTGGCATTTGATGGACACAAGGTGCGTAAGTGAAAGGTGCCTCTACAGCCCAAGAGATAGAGAAATCACTCTATTCAGGCTGCCTTACTGTATAAGTTGACCTGCAATTTGTGAGCTGAATAAACCAAGCATGCATTTGGGTATTAAATTTGTACGGCAGCTGATACTTGTGGAGTGCAACCCCTCTCACCTTAGGCCGTTTCTACAATGAAGTTAAACGGAAAGACATTTGTTTGGTCACCAGTGATTAGTTCTTGAATCTACTGATTAAATACAGATTAAGTAAACTGAGCAGCTCAAGCAAACAAATTCCTCTCTCCTGCAACTGGGTTCTGATCTCATCCTTCAAATGTAGTGTATGTGGGTATCAACACAAGTTACAAACTTACCAAAAAATCAGCTTTCTAAAAAATAGGGGAGTTGTGTATTCAGAGATTCAAGGTCAAGTCACATGAAGACATAATGGGAGAACTTTCCTTTCTTTTATGACTCCACAAGTTATTATTCTCATAACTTGCTATTGATGCTTTACAAGCTTGTAAAAGACGCGCAGACATACAGACTTCCCGTTCAGCTTCTCTAGGAGTCAGTTTGGACTGTGCCTGTCTAAATATCTTCTATAATGTCCCCCATCAGCACATTATTCTTCTGGAATTACGTGTGGCATTTCAGCTGCCATATAGGATTGCTAATCTTCCTAGTGCCTAAATCTATCTGTACTACGAGCTACTTTTTCCATCAATTACGGGTCTTCCTTGCTGACCTTCCTTACTGCTCTTATGTGAGGATCGAGTACCTAGTATGGCATTCATTTCTTCTAAACCGTGAGTGAAGCTACAATGGCTGCTCCTCAGAGCACAGCTAATGCACGGCTGATGCGCTACGACCCTTTTTACATAACCGTACTGTTTCTAGCCCTTCCTACCCAGCAGTTTTGAATGGCTTCTCCAGAGTCCTGCAGAAACACCCCAATTCATCCAGTAAATCACTTAATGCAGCTAGTCGTTTTTGGTTTATAGGACTGTATTAAATTTATCTAATAAAGCGTCTCCCCAAAGCAAGTACCCCAGTTTCTCTAAGATTACAGGTAGAAAAGACAGAGATCTTATACAAATGTTAGCTCGTTTAATACTTACAAGTTCTCCTGAAGCTTGCTGGAATCCTGCTTGGTTCCCAGCTGGCTCATCAAAGTCTTTATTTGAGCAGCTGAAGATAAAGAGATCACAAGATGAGTTAGGAAGACAAGTTCTAGTATATTTTATTCCTTCTTGAACGTATTCTTCTAGCTTTCCCCAAAGGATCTCTCTCAATGTTGGACTTTAAGACAACACTCACATTTTCTCCTTTAAATGCAAAGCGTATTTTAAACACCTCCATTTAGACAGCCGAACAGATTCCATTTCAGATAAGGAATGATAGCGAGGCACATATAGCTTGAAGACAAGTCTGTGGAGCTAAAAGCTTGTGCACTCCTATTCCTCAACCTTTTCAGACCAACTAACAGAGCTGTTTGTTCTTACCAGTCTTGCTATTTCTGTGCTTCAGGCTATCACTGCTGCAGAACAACATTACTGTGCTGTGTTGCCACCTTTACATAGTCTAAAGTTACTTAAATTATTAGTGTTCTGTTAAAAACAAAACAAAACAAACAAAAACAAAACAAGAAAAAGCCATGGGTTGCTATCAATTAACCACATTTAAAAATCTGAATTTTTCTACTCACAATAGCCTGAACCTTTCCAATAGTGGCACAAACAATCTTTCAAGAACAGCAGACAGCAACAGTGTACTTCAGGGTTAGCTTGCATCAGTGTGAAATCACGTAGCGAGAAGAGATACTCTAGCCCTCTTTCTCTCCTATCTCTGATGTTTTCTGCTATTTTCCTTGTGTGGACGCTACTGATCACGTAACCACAGAAGGAATCACACCACGGGTGCTAACCTGCCTGACACACAAGTACCACCTTCCCTCCCCTTCCTCTACCTTCAAAGATTTTTTTTTTGAACGATGAACAAGATGAGCCACTTTTTTCTGCAGCTGCACAATTTTCAGCATTCCTGAGGGTGCTGGGTGCAGCACTTGTGACAGCAGAACAAAGTTTGGTTCAAACCGATCACGGAATCCTACACTATCGCATCAAGCACTGAGAGAGGCAAGAACATGAGGAACAGCTTAATACAGTTCTACAGGCAGCTGAATGGAGCCGAAATGCTCCATGAGTTCAACAAGAGCTACTTCCAATTCAGCCACATCCTCCTGGTGTAATTTCTCCTTTCCGCCCGGAGCAAGCCGCTGCCTTTGATCAAATGTGTTGCTGAAGAAACACCAGATTACTACAATGGCCGCTTCTTTTAAAGTGATGTCGGATGGCTTGTGACAATGGCAACTCAGCTAAGGCTGCAGTATGGTTCTCCACTCTACTCTCTAGAGTAGAGTACTCTAGAGAGTAGATTCTCTCTCTCTACTCCACTCTCGTGAGACCCCACCTGGAGCACTGTGTCCAGCTCTGGAGTGCCCAACACAAGAAGGACGTGGACCTGTTGGAGCGGGTTCAAAGGAGGTCCATGAAGATGATCAGAGGGCTGGAACACCTCTCCTGCAAGGACAGGCTGCAAGAATTGGGCTTGTTCAGCCTGGAGAAGAGAAGGCTCTGGGGAGAGCAGCCTTCCAGTATCTGAAGGGGGCCTACAAGAAAGCTGGGGAGGGACTTTTTACAAGGGTCTGTAGTGACAGGATGAGGGGTAATGGGTTCAAACTGGAAGAGAAGAGATTTAGATTAGCTGTAAGGAAGTTTCTCATTCCGAGGGTGATGAGTCACTGGAACAGGTTGCACAGGAAGGTCGTTGATGCCCCAACCGTGGATGTGTTCAAGACCAGGCTGGATGAAGCTTTGAGCAACCTGGTCTAGTGGGAGGTGTCCCTGCCCATCACAGGGGGGGCTGGAACTAGATGATCTTTAAGGTCCCTTCCAATCCAAACCATTCTATGATCCTATGATTTAATCAGCAATTAGGCCAGTATTCTAGCGTTTGCATCCAGCAACAGTAAGCTCACTGAGAATTCTAGACTTTTACTAGCTCATACAGCGAGGAGTTATTTAGCAACTCCTTAATACACCCCGCTGAACGCAGCTTCTAGCAAGCAAGGCTGCACATACCTCCCAGCCGTTGGCCACAGGATGCTCAGAAAAGTTCATTGTCAAGTTAAACTGACACACGGGACTATACCCCACGTGTGGATATCAAGGGCTTCGCAAACGGCACTTGTGCTAGAACGTCTAGGTGCTCTGTGATGTGGGTTTTTTTCTCCACTGAGGGAAAATTCTTGTGTGAGTCCCATTTCCACGCCAGGCACAGTGCTTTTTGTCCTTGTCTGAGCTAGGGTCAGCAGTTCACTACACCTGACAGCCAGCAGCAACGCACAGAGCCTACACAAAGTGAGAGGAGGGTGTTTGGGAGGCCAAGGGAAGGGGCTGGAGCTCTTCACTTTTATTCTTTGGATAGTGGGTGTACATATCAACATAGCGAGCCCCCTCAGTCAACAGCTTTCAGTCTCCAAACCTATTCAATTTTAGGCTGTAAAGGCCTCCACATACCGACTATTCCACACCTGAGATTACTTAAAATATTTCAGTCTCTGCTCTAGATGCTTAGGTAATGTAACCGTCCTCCAAGCAAGAGTTTTGCCGGCTCAGGTCACCAGTTTTCTGGACATTTGGTGTGAAATGCTAACTCCACAGTTTCCCAAAAGGGGTGAACAATAGTTGTCTGTGCCGCTGTTTGCTTCCTGGTTTTGCTACAGGGAATGAAAGGAGAAATGAGGACAGGCTTAAGCCTTCAATATCTCTTCTCCTCCTAGGCTTGAACAGAAAGCTTTTATAAAATGTGTAATAAAGTTAATTACTGACATGTTAAGTCAGATGTTCTGTGTCTTCCCACCCACCCTGATAAAAACTATGAGGCTGTTTGTTTCATCTGAGATTGGCAGTGCGCTGAGATAGGATGACTGCTGGTCATGAGACAGTGGAAGCTTGTCCTATGAGAGAGAGAAGCTGAACTCCTCAAGAGGAGGAAGCTCACAAAAATCTCATGGAAAGGATGCAAGGTGTAAAGAAAAAAAAAATTGAAAGGAAAAAGGAAAAAAAACCAAACAACTGTGTTATTTGGTAAACTTAGAACCAATTCAACTAGCAGCCATGCCTACACCAAAAGGAAATGAACATGACTGAGCAAAAGCAAAGCAGCTTCACATAATCAAATTGGAGAAGTCATCAATTTTTGAAGGAACCAACGTGTTCAACTGACCTTGCTCCTAAAATATTGCATAGGTCCTTGGACAATTAACGCCTTATTTAGCAAAGGCAGTATCCTTAGGAAGGGGTTACATCAAAGACTCTTTTGGAAGTGACTCAGTAGGCAGTATTTCAGCGATCAATACTAAGATCTCAACAACCAGCGTACGATACTCATAACTTTCTCTAACGACGACCATATGACGAAGAAATTGCGACACCAGCTACTTAGTGGCAATCTGTTGGGCAGCAGAACGCTCCCCTCCAGAACTCTGCCAGCAGTTAGGAGGAAATGGGCAAGTTCACATCAGCCTCCAGAAGCCTCTGCAGCAGCAGCGTCTCCCGGGTGCTCTGCGCAAGGCAGGTGACAACCTTTGGCCCCTGCTTCCATTGAGGCACCCCAGAGAAGGTCCCTAACGGCGAGGCAGAGGTGGGCTGTCCCCAGGGGGACGGAGGGTCTCGGGTCGGGGCACAGCACGGCCGAAGTGACACGGACACCGCACCCCCGCGGCGGGAGCGCGGGGCTCGGCAGGCCGGCGGCAGAGGCTGCGAGCTCCCGCCGGGGAGGAGGAAGCCCCGCACCGGCTGCCTGTGCCCGCGGCCACCGGGGAGC
>VZZY01000075.1:38668-58114 GCA_013400335.1 Eurystomus gularis
TACTGAAAGGCCGCAGTAAGGTCTCCCCGGAGCCTTCTCTTTTCCAAGTGAACAAGCCCAGCTCTCGCAGCCTGTTTGCATGTATTTATAAAGTAGGTGTGATCAGCATGCATTCCATGTGGAACTGTAACAAAACGGACGTTCTGAAATACGTAATTTCATATTCAAAAGTGTTGCTGGATATGCTACAGTCAGAATAAGATCCTGCCTGTCTGACTTGCGAGCATCAGCTGCTTGCAGGCATCAACTTGTGGGTATCAAGACCAGGTTGCTCAAGGCCCAGTCCAGCCTGGCCTTGAACACCTCCAGGGATGGAGCCTCCACAGCCCCCCTGGGCAACCTGGGCCAGTGTCTCACCACCCGCAGAGTGAAGAACTTCCTTACATCTAATCTACAGCTCCCCTTCCGGTTTAAGCCCTTGTGAAAAGTCCTCCCCAGCTTCTTTGTAGGCACCCTTCAGATCAAAGATGCGCTTGAATGTGTGGTTCCACTACCAAGCAATGCCACCATCTTCTAGTTGTGAGGGAAAGTTGTGACCTCGCCTGTGCCCCGGCCGCGCCTTATGCTAGCTCTTTGGATGTGCTCAATCACGGAACTGGTTGTTTTTGTCAGAACAGGCCACTTCCTGATCCACCTCATCCTGTGGCCAAATGCCAGGACCCAGCCCCGGGAAGGCGGGGACCTGTCATTGCAGACCCAGGGAAAGCTGCGACTGTTTTGGTCATAACCTGTGGTTGTGTGAGTGCGATGCAAAACGAGGTAGCCAACGTTTCAGGCCTCATGAGATAAATCCTGCTGCAGTGCCTCTGAACAGCCTTTGAAAAGGCCTAGAATTCATAATTGGTCAATAAAACAGTGGAAGAATAACGAATAAGAGTTTAGAAGTAGGGCATACTTAACCATTTCTGATTAAACTTTATCTTTTTGTTATTATAGATATCTTAAAGACAATTATGAGATTCTTTCTGTATACTACTACTTTAAATTGCATCTCAAAACATGACACGCATATCCTGGGGAAACATCTTTTTCAACACAGCAGAGCAATTTAATATAAATAATTGGTTGTATAATTTGTTTGGTCAGATAACTAATTTGAATCAAACGAAGGCTGTAAAATTAGGTTTTTGTTTTCCCGTTTTAATTTCAGCTTAAAATACACAATAAGATAAATTACCGGTGCTTTTTTAATGCCACCACTGGAGGGAATCCTATCTGAACTTAAAAAAATGATTGTAGGCAACAAACAAAAACATTTGCACCAATGCTGAAGATACTGAAGTGATCAGCAACCGAAGAGAAGGTTTCTCACTGCTTTCAGGTGCTGCTGGGGAGGTGGGCATGTCGTCTCACTGAAGCAATTCAGCTTTGATATGGTCCAGTTCAGTGTTTGATTTGCGTTGCAGTTTATTGGTTACTGAAGCTGTTGCTGTGTCCATTTCTGTACAATAAGCACAATAAAAATGAGACATTTTGATCTAAAAAACATGAATATTTCAATGTGTATTCAAAGAGATTACAAAATAATCCCTTTAGCGATATCAGAATATAAACTAGGAGGAAAACAATTGGCAGTATAAAAAATAAAGAACCTTTTAAAATGTTGAAAACAATTTACATTTTAAAATTATTTTTAAATTGCTAATATTATTACAGTTTCTTAGCTTACCTCTTTTTGTTCAGTTAATAATGCAATGCCAGCTTTCAAATCAAGAGTATAGGAATTTAAATTTATATCCATTTCAGCTATCTACTGCAGAAGATACAGCATTTTAAGGAACGTATGTTCAATCTTTGAATAAAAAATCTGAGGTCACGCTCTGTAAGGAGTAAAGAAGTCAGTATATGTATATTAAGAGTGTAAATATTGATTTGAGAAATGCCTGATACAGTAACAAAGTTCTAATTACAGAAGTCTCCACAACAGATCAAAATTACGGTAAATATAGAGCAGGGCTGTGGATGAAACCTGCATGTGCAAGAATAGATACTTATAGAATTATAGAATGCGTTGGATTGGAAGGGACCTTCCAAGGTCATCTAGTCCAAGCTCCTTGCAGACAGCAGGGACATCTCTAACTAGATAGGTTCCTAAGAGCTCCATCAAGCCTGGCCTTGAACATCTCCACCACCTCTCTGGGCAACCTGTTCCAGTGATCCACCACCCTCATAGTACTTGTTCAGCTTTAGGCAAGTGAGCAGTTATTGAAATCGGTTTGGCGGCTGATTTGCTTGAAACAGCAAATACTTGCAGGTCTGGAGCTTTTAAAATACTTGTTCAAGAAATCTTTGGTGAGCACAAACAGGGCCTATGAGAAAGGCACTGGAGAGGGCACCGAGTGTAGCACAGACAGGTCCCAGGTTCTCCTCATTTGTGACAGAAACGAATTTGAAACAGAGTGTAGCAATTCCAATAATCAGTACTACAAATTTTGGTGAAGCACCATTTCTTGCTCTGTTTAAGAGTGTTAACAAGTTAGAACTTGCTTTTCAGCTTCAGAAGTATGCCAGGAGAAATTACCCTCATCCCTCTGAAGTTATGTCCCCAAGAAAGGCTTTGTAAAATAAATGGAAGCAAAGCAAACGTATAGTGGTGTTGGGCAGCAAGTAATTGTCCTGCAGGCAGCCTCTCTTAGATACACTAAATAAGCAAACCATTGTCGGGAGATTAAAATACACCTTAAAGAAAAGCAGCAGCACTTTAGAAGGGTTTTATTTGTCTCTTGACAGAAGGTTACTGTGAAAATCCAGATTTGGCTGCACTGGGGATTCATGGTTCCTGAGGATCTGTAATGGTTCTGGAATTGTTTGGTGGCAGCTAAGATGGACAGTGTGTTCTCCTGGATGAGCTGCTCTCCTGAGTGTCCATTTTAGTGTGGTGCGTTTGCTGTGATAAAACCCTACACTCCCTCCCTTCCTTTGACGAATATTGACACTCTCATCTGAGAGAATAAGAGATCTTTTTCTTTCTCTTTTGTTCCATTTTGTCAGTGTCAGCTCTGAAGAGGCGACAGACAAACAGCCAGTCTCTTGGAGATGGACATGCTTTATTGTGGAAATTTCTGGCCTGATAATTTACACATGATATTGTCTGGCTGAAAAGCACCAGCATCTTCTCTAGGTGCTTTTGTGCCTGGCAGCTGGGTTTTTTGAGGGGGAAACCAATAAAAATGTTAATTCCAAAGGAGAGAATCTGTGAGTCACGAGATTTCACTACACACATTGACTGACCCGTGGGGGAGGAAGGGAGCGCAGCTCAAGATTCTTGATGCTATTTCCATTTATATATTCAGCTATTTCCATTTATATATTCAGCAGCAGTGGGCATCACCTTTTGACTGCAAAATCAATCCGTGTTGTATACCGGGATCTCCCAGCTCCAGTTCTGTCCATGTCTGTGGAAAAAGTAAAGCTTAGTTGTAAGAAAAAAGTTTCGAACCATTTTAAGTTGGGGAATTTATTCAGTGTTTGAGGAAGCAATTCTTTAAATGCAGAAGAATTGCCAATATCTTCTTTTACACCCTTCTTCAATGAAATAGGACCACCTATAGAGAAATGAAGCCTGTGGACCAGTGAGGAGCAGAAAGAAGAGGAATGGCTCACAGACCACAGAGGTAACCTTTTGGATCTAAGGAAGCTTGTGGCACCCACCATGCAGGCCAATGCACATGTCCTCCACCAGTGTTCGCTGCTGCCCTTCGGGGATTGCACCTGCCTACAGTCTCATCCTAGTTTCTAGATGTATCTAAAAAAATCTCCAGCCCTCTAAGGAAAGTTCTTCCCTTCTTAGTGGTACCTTTCTCCTGGGACTGAAGGAGTAATCCTTCCCCAAGAAACTGGTGTGGGGAGCAACGGTGGGTGGCAGAGAGAGCATATATCTGCAAGGAAGGACACCCCGCTGGGTTTGCACACAGCTCTCTACACTGCATTACTGTAACAAAAGTCACCACTTGCACACTGCTAGCACAAAGTTAGGATCTTTGTTCTTCACAGGCTAAATCCAATCATGGAAGAAAACAACTAGCACATCCAGAGCACCTGTAATGCCTGTTCATGACAGTCTTCAAAGATCTTTCAAAGAACTTCACAAAGATAAATCTAATTTGGGATGATCCTGGAGAGGGAAACGGGATGTGGAAAACATCTGTCTGCTTGGTTGGATGCACTAGAGACCTATCAGTTGAAAGGAGGATTTGGAAGCACAGAGAGGATACTGAGAGGAAAAGTACAAAGAGAGTAGCACTATGGGTCATCACAATGGAGGTGATGCCTGGAAGCCCAGCAAGCTGCAGTTCTGCCTGCTGGTTTTGGTTCTGAGAGCACAGATGTGCAAAGTGACATTCCTCGTGAACACAGCAATGGTTGGCAGGCAAGGAGGCGATGACAGAGTTGCCTGTCAGGATCAGTTCTGCTCTGGAGGTACTTCTCATGCAATTGCTACTTACTGCTCCTGGTCAGCAGTGGGAAGCAGCTCACTGCCAGGTTGGAAGTGCTCTCTGGCTGTCAATAAGAAGATCATGGAGGTCCAATGTTTGGAGAGCCTGGAATCTGAGCAGTAAGGAAAAGCGGGGTTGGGAAGCCCTGGAAACCTCTTTAGGCACCATGCACTCATTCCTGCCTGAGTATGTTACCTAAGCATGACCTGTGTTTCTGCTGCGTTCTCAGATGACATGCCATATCTGTACCACTCTGAGTTGAAGGATCCTCCAGACCATGCTGGAGGAAAAGAGTGGCACTGGAGAGAAAGATCTGCAGGAGAGACCCTCTCCAGGTTCCCACAGTTTGTCACTGATGGAATGCAGACGACAGGACACTGGTGATAACAGGTCTGACCATCTGGTGCATGTTGGCATCAAGGAGTGTCTATGTCAAGCCATGGCAGAGACCTGACAGACTGCCTTCATCTTCTGTAGTGCCTCAAAATTCTTGGCAAGTCTCTAGAAATAGAGCCTGGGAAGAACCTGACCTGTAGGCTGTGTGGACAAAATGGGATTGGAGTTGTCAGCAGAACTGTCTTGCTGCCTGTGTACCAGACAACGTCCTGAGCACTCAGCCAGGACTCGCCTTCTGTCCCCCAAACTCACAGTGTGGCTTGGTGAGACCTCTATGTTCCTGTGGTGCTTATGGCAATAACCAGTCTCCACACCAGGTAGAATGAAGATTGTCGGCTCTGATTTATTTCAGGAGAGGCTATGGCAGTGTTGAGCAGGAAAGCAAAGGCTCCAAGGACCTGAGCATCGAAGAGGGTGAGAACCTTTTGGCATGAACCTTTCTTATACCTCAGGAGAAACTCCTTGCTCACACTGGTCATTCATTTACTATTTTATTTTTCAGTGGCCAAGCTAATCAGAAACAGCCTGTGTGCTGGTGGGCTGGAGGGTGCTACATGTCCTAAATGGTTTTAAAATGGAGCTACAGATGGTATCTGACAATGGTAAACCAAGGACAAGGCCCAGATATCCACAGCTGGCAAACCAAGAGCATCTATACAACAATGGTGTGGTACAGCTGACCTAGCACGAGGCAAAGCCTTTTCTTACAAATCACAATTCACTGTTAAAGTCAGCAAAGTTCCTGATACTCGAAAACCTTGCAGAAGCTGGACAACAGCACTTGCCACAGACCAGGAGGTGGGGCTTGCTTGAAGGCCCAGGAGAATGTGTGGTCCTGGAGCAGTACAGCTGTATCTGCACACCACCAGTCCTGGGGATGGGAAGCAGGTGGGACAGTGGGTGGGAAAAAATTGGTTAACCACAAGTTTCTCAACAGCATCTATATTTTGTTTCATAGCAAGAACAAGTTGATATTTGGAGGGACATTTCACAAAGGCTTGGAGTGATAGGACAATATGAATATGAAATTACGTATTTCAGAACGTCCGTTTTGTTACAGTTCCACATGGAACGCATGCTGATCACACCTACTTTATAAATACATGCAAACAGGCTGCGAGAGCTGGGCTTGTTCACTTGGAAAAGAGAAGGCTCCGGGGAGACCTTACTGCGGCCTTTCAGTATCTGAAGGGGGCCTGCAAGAAGTCTGGGGAGAGACTTTTCACAAAGGCCTGTAGTGACAGGATGAGGGGTAGTGGGTTCAAACTGGAAGAGGGGAGATTTAGATTGGACATTAGGAGGAAATTCTTCACTCTGAGGGTGGTGAGACCCTGGCCCAGGTTGCCCAGGGGGGCTGTGGATGCCCCATCCCTGGAGGTGTTCAAGGCCAGGCTGGACGGGGCCTTGAGCAACCTGCTGGAGTGGGAGGTGTCCCTGCTATGGCAGGGAGATGGAACTAGATGATCTTTAAGGTCCCTTCCAACCCAAACTGTTCTCTGATTCTATGATTTGATGGAAATTGAAAACAATTCACATAATTGGCCTGTAGAACTCACTGCTGTAGGAAGTCACTGGGGGATGCTTAGCAAAAGGACAGGATGACAATGAGAGCAAAAGATAATCCAGAGCGGCTTTCAGCAGTTTTCAAAGGGCCACTGTGCTGCACGCATCAAAGCACACGCTCTCTGAAGAGGCATCTCATGGCAAATTGCTTCTGCAGAGCATCTGGTTGTGGCTGCTCATGCAGGCGGCACAGGGGGTTTGGCAGACCTTGCGCTTGCTGCAGCCAGACAGTTTCTGTGCATTGCCCTGGGAACTGGTCAGTGGGTATCTGTGTTTCCCAGTGATGCAGGACTTTGGGAGTCTGTAGAGATTAGAGACCTCTTCTAGTGCATGGCCACAGGAGAAGGGTGCTCCTGGGTTGCAGCATGGGTTGTCATCACCTCATACCTGTGTTACCTGAGCACAGGGACAACAGTCACAAGGCTTTTATGAAACATGGACTCAGCATCGTTGAGGAGAAAGGAAACTGGAATGGAGAGAAGATTAAAAGATTTGTCCAAGACTGCACAGGAAGCCTGTGGCAGAGCTGGAAAAGAGACCTGTGCCACCTCAGTTCTGATTTAGACTAAATAACAGCCATTCTCTGACAATAGGGGCACAGATTTGGTCCTGGGCCACTGTGGTGGCTGGGCCATGCTGCCAGTCCCTGCATGTCCAGCTTCCTCAGACCCAGGACACAGAAAGCACCTGAAGACACTTGCAGTGCCCGTTAAGCAGTTTGAGGTGGGGGGCAGGAGGTCCTCACCACATGAAGTGCTGGTGCAGGAGCAGACCCTGGTGTACCAGGACTGGCTCTGCTCCACTGGAAGTGGGGAGATGGGACATGGGGAGCACATGGGGCAGAAAAGAAGTTTTGCAGGAGGAGTTAAAGCAACAGAAATAGCTTTAGGGGATATCCCCAGAACGATGATGTACTTACAGATGTTCTGCTTCAGAGAGGACAATTTCCAGGCCCTGGCTCCTTGCTCCAGTTTCTGAGGGTGCAAAAATGTGAAGATGTCACGACCATTACACGCAGGCCCCAGCCTCTGGAGCCAAGAGTGTGACTGCAGCTGGAAGGGTCCAGCACCAGCTTCTGAAAAATGACCCCAGGGTGTGAAACCCAGCACCTCCCCCAGCACCCAGTGCTCCCAGCTCTGTGGCCAGACTGGGCTGTGGCTTCTGCCCAGTGCCATCGGGGGGCAGCAGCGCCCTGCGAGAGCTCCCCGGTGGCTCCTGGTGCCCTGGGTGCCCTGGATGCCCGGGTGCCGGGTTGGAAGGGACCTGGGATCCCTCCTGCCTTGGATGGCTCCGGCAGAGTACCACGGCTGCTTGCCAGTGCCCGTGCCAGGGTGGTGCTGTCACCATTGATGACCCAGCCAGCCCCCAGCACCCCAGTGTCCCTCCTCATCTGGGAACAGCCATGCTGGGATGGGCAGGAAGGGCCTTTTGCACCGTGTCCTGACACTCCTCTGCTTTACACTGGCTACTACAAAGAGCTGAGGTCAAGGCCCTGATGTGGAAGCAGACCCAGCTGTCTGCAGGACTTTGCCTCCTCTCCACCCTACTGGTGGAGAAACCCTCCTGTCCTCCTTCCAACCCTTTTCCATGGGGCATCAAAATAGTCCTGGGCTCCCAGGGATGAAGACAAAATGGAAAGTAAGGGTGTGCTTTCCAGAAAGAGCCAGGATTCTAGAGACTGTGTCTTTACTAGGAAGGGCTGAGAGCTACTTTGACTTAAACCGAGTCCCTACAGAGATGCCCACGCGGCGCTGCTGGGCTGAGCTGCCCTGTGCTCGGAGCAGAAGCTGCCAGCTCCCTCCCTTTGCTCCGGGCTCTGGTGGTGCTGGTCTCACACTGACAGAGGACTCTTCTGTCTGTTTTTCACCCAGTATACTGTGTGTTTTAGCCTGTGCCCCAGCTTCAATTTGTGAAAGCGTGGTAAAGTCCTCTAATGAGAGGCCGTGCTCTCACACCGTGGGCACTGTCCCAGCGTGCTCAAGCCCCTCGTCGTTCTTCTGAGATCTCAGGTAACCCGGGTCAGGAGTGTGGAAATGAGGGAACTCATCGCACGCCCTGCGGTAAGGAGCCTGCCTTCTGCCTGGCAGCCGTGTGAAAACTGCAGCAGACACTCCTGAGTGGGACATGAGCCAGGGTCCCCTGCCTGCCCCCCTGACCGGCCCAGGGCCCTCCAGTTGCTGCCGTGCCCTGAGTGCCTGAGCTTGCTGAGCACACGGAGGCAGATGCAGGGTTTGCATACTGAGAAGATAAGGAGAGCTTTTTTCAGCTCTGAAAGCTGTTTATTCTTTACAGCACACTGACACCAGAACGGAAAGTGCCTTTTCCTGAAACTGGCTATTTATAAACAGCCGGCTGTGCTGAGCCTTCTCTTGCAAGGGGGCAGGGACGCTTGCAGCTTTGAGTTCACCCAGAGATCCTTCAGACAGGAGCGACTAGAGCAGATCTTGCTGACCATCTGCTGGAGGCACGCTACAGCACCTATAGCATTTAGTAGCTCTTTGGAGGTAACAACTCCAGTAAGTTCAGCCCTAAACACTTTGCCTGTGCAGTTGGTGATGTTCACAGCCCTGGATTACAGAATCACAGAATGATGGGGGTTGGAAGGGACCTCTGGAGATCATCTAGTCCAACTCCCCCTGCCAGAGCAGGTTCCCCTACAGCAGGTTGCACAGGATCACATCCAGGTGGGTTTAGAATCCCTCCAGAGAAGGAGACTCCACAACCTCTCTGGGCAGCCTGGGCCAGGCTCTGGCACCCTCACAGCAAAGAAGTTCCTCCTCATGTTTAGATGGAACTTCCTATGTTCAAATTTGTGCCCGTTACCTCTTCTCCAGCCACTGGGCACCACTGAAAAGAGTCTGGCCCCATCCTCCTGACATCCACCCTATAAGTATTTGTAAGCATTGATAAGATCCCCCCTCAGCCTCCTCTAGCCTAAAAGCCCCAAGTCCCTCAGCCTTTCTTCATAAGATAGAGGAGAAATCAGTCACTTGTGGCAGTCGTGCCTTTAACGCATGAAACAGCTCTGCTTGTCCAAAGGGGACGATCCTCATGCACAGACAGGATTGGCAGCAGTTTTAGCTCTGTCTTTCCAAGCTGCTGAACAGTGCAGTGTTCACTGCGTTGCACACACTTGAGGTGGGACTTGCCTGCTTTGAGATGTCTAAAACATAGTCTCCAAGCCTTAGCTAGCTCTCCTTCCCTGTCAAAGGAGAGAAATAGGCAAATTTCAAATCTCATGTTCATGAGATGCCTTTCTTAGGATTTTACCTAGTGTAATTGTGAGGGATGCTGAGCAACCCTCTGCCTACTTCCCCTTGTCTTCCTCCAGCATGTTAGTGGCTCTGTGGGCCATGCTGAGGTCTTCTTCCTCCAGGGACACTAGGATCCTCTTCTGAGCCCCACCAGAAACTCTAAGCAAGCTAGGACCAGGTTTAATTCTTAAAACAGCTGCTCCTTTCCTGACCTAGCTGTGCCCCCTGTGCAAACGAGGTTTGCTGTCGGCAGTGCTCACAGTGCAGTGTTACCCAGTTAAACACCAGGAGAGATGTGGTGCCTTTGGGCTGTGGCTCTTAGTAGCCTGGCACAGAAGACCAGTGTGCCCAGAGAAACAATACACAGGGGGTTGGCTGAGAATGAAGGAATGAAATAAACCCCTTTGTCCCTTCTGATGTTTGTCTTGGTGCTGTCAGAGAAAGGAAGAGGTGTGCAGCGGCATCAGGGGAGGGTAAGGCAGACCACGAAGCTCTCCAGCCACGCAGGGAGAGCACAGCTGAAGTGGTGAGGATGGACGCGTGGCTCAGGGCCAACAGAGTGGGAGAAGATCAGAAAACAGTTGAATGGAGTTCTCTTCACCCCTTGATATTTCACTGGTCATGAACTTTTGTAGCAGGCTGGACTTGCAGAATTCCCTGGACATGTGAACTCAGGGATATTTCTGGCAAATCTGGAAAGGAAATCATCTTCCATCCGGAGGCTGCAGGATGCAGCACAGCCCCTGCACACTGTAAGGTCCCAGTGCTTCTGAGCTGCACGCACAACTGGCAACAGGACTTGGCTCACTTGTCAAAGCTTTTCTCAACTCACTACAATGCCCTGCAATCAACTGCCTTCTGTATTTACAGTTGAAACAGGAAAAGCAGGACTTGGTCCATACTTTGGTGTAGCAATTGTGGAGCAACCTAACGGCAGACTGCAACCAGCATCTGAAAATCATGAGTGTTGTAATGTGCCATAAACAATGACAAGCCCCAGAAGAGACCCTCAGTGTTCAAATGCTGCTGAGAGATGGGCCACAGAGTAACCTCCTGTGCTTTCTCATGATCAGTGCTTCATCAAAGGCTTGAGGTGCAGATCATCCCCTTCCCCCACTCCTTCAGGGCAAAGGCTGAACTGGGAATCGGGTTGGGATCAGATGCTTGCAAAAGCAGTCACTTGCAAAGCCTTTACTATGGGCTTAGGCCTTTGTCTCTGGAATATCACTCAGCTTTGGCAAAGAGCTGCTTTCCCTAATCCCCATTCGTGCAGGCACACGTGGAAGCTCCTGGCAATCTCTGCTGCACTAGGGTTTGGGTTCAGCAAAGTGGGACTGCTCCCTGTGACTACTCCACAGTGGCATCTTCAAGAGACCCCAGCCTGCCTGGCTCTGGGGAGTGATGCACAGCCCCTCTGCACTGCTCATCCTGGCTGTGGTGTCCTTCCCCGTGATCCAGAGACCTGAGAATACACAGAGCTGCTGACCAAAAGAGAGATGAAACATTGAGTCCATGAGCCAGCAGCTGGAGCTTTCAGAGCCTCATCCCTGTATCCGTGTGCTGAGCCCTGGGATGGCTCCTCTGGATCTACAGGGACAGGCAGACGGCCTGTGGCAGGCCAGAACTGAGCTTCTCCCTGCCCCCACAGCATTGCTTCTTTGTGCAAAGACTGATGGAGATGGTGCAGGAGGAGGGCACCCCACTTTGCCCCAGTCCTGGGTGGCATGGGGCTACTTTCTGTGATGCATCAGAGATGTGTGTCAGCTCTTCCCCATGCCAAGCATGGCCACTGCTGTTGACTGAGTATTGGTTCCTGCCTGGGGAGCCCATGTTTTGCAAAGGGCCAAATCTGCCCTTCTGTTACTCCAAATTTCATTTGGTGCATCCTTAATAACAAGGGGGTGAATCGTTATGTATTTCTCACACTCTTTTTCCAGGACAGATCTGTTGCCTGGTTGTTTGCCCTGATGCTGGTGTTGCAGGTTAAACCCAGCCATGGTGGCTCGCAGAGGCAGCCAGGAGGAGGAAAGGAAGGGAGCAGGTTGGGTTTTGAGTGTGGTGTATCTAGGAACTGAGGTGTGTCTGAGTACAGGGAATTCATAGAATCATTTCAGTTGGAAAAGAACTTTAAGATCATCAAGTCCAACTGTTCCCCCAGCACTGCCAGGTCACCACTAAACTGTGTCCCTCAGCACCACATCTCCATGGCTTTGAAACCCCTCCAGGGATGGGGACTCCACCACTGCCCTGGGCAGCCTGGGCCAGGCCTTGACAACCCTTTCAGGGAAGGCATTTGAAGTTGTGAAGTCCCCTTTCTTCCTCACCCCTCTGGTAGTCCAGAAAACTCATAACCAAAGTCAAGATGTTTCAAGATTGTATTCTCATCCTGGCTGTCTTCAGCAGGAACAAACTGCCCCCAGAAATGTGCTGCAGAGAAGGGAGGAGAGCTCATTGATGGGAGGCTCAGGGAGTAAAGAGCATTGTACCAGCCCTGAGCAGCAGAGAGGGAGGAATGTCTCACAGGAAGATGGTGTTGGTCTGTGCAGGTTGGCAGCTGTAGTGCGGATGGGAGAATGACTCTGACGAGGATGCCTCTGGGAGGTGTCTGAGCTGGTGGGAGAACCAAGGGATGGTGCTGGAGTGCAGTTTTTAGGAACATGAGTATTTGGGCAACAACCGCACTTGTATTTGAGATGTGGAGGTAGCCATCCACCATCTCCTAGACCAAGAGTGCTCACAGGAGAGAGAAGCCGGCCAGTACATGCGAAGGTGGCTACAAGTACAGTATTATCCCTTGGGAGAGATATCTGGAGTCCCTGAGTACAGAGCTCTGAAAATATTAGGTCAGTGCCTGTGCCAGCCAGCAACCAAGTGGAAAGGGAGAAATTAGGAAAGAAATGAGAGCAGTACAGCACTGAAACGAGGGTCTGGAGAAATCACATCCTCTGACATTTTCAAAATTTGACTACAGCCTGAACAACCTGCCCTACCTTTGAATGCAGTCCTGCTGGGAGCAGGAGATTGGACTAAGTGACCTCCAAAGGTCCCTTCCAGTCTAAATCTTTCTGTGGTTCTGTGACGAATGTTTGAAATATAGAACAACCAGACCTTATTACAGCATTGGAGAAATCCATGGCTTAAACCAGTGCTGTTCCCTCCACCATACCATAAAACTAGAGAGAGCACAGAAAAAAGGTGATCTCAACAATCTACAACACAAGGTGATTCTTGAATGGGGAGACACTCAGGAGGGGACATCACAGGAGCTATAAAATCAGTACTGGTGTGGAGAAGGTGACCAAGAAGCGATTAGGAATTAGGGGACACCCAACAAAGTGAGTGGGTGGCAGGTTTAAAATGAAGAGGCGCTTACAGAGCTTAAGCTTCTTATGAAGAACTTGGTTACATCTTCATAATGCCCTTGTGGATTTCATCAGTGCAAGATACTGCTGGAGGAAAATGTACCTATGAATTAAAAAGCAATTGCAGGTGCAGGGTAGGTCCACAGCAGGGTATTTAACATGGTAAAAACATAACATGTGGCTCAGAACTCCTTGGACCACTACTTTCTGAAAGTTGTGAAGGAGCATCCTGAGAAGGACCATGTACAATCTCCTGATGTCTCATATTTCCTCCCTGACTACCAAACCCCAGAGAGCAGGTAGAGCTAGATGGGCTTTTGGCTTGACTTTCCCTGGCAGTTCTCACCTGATGTTCTCAAACCCTTTGGCTGCAAATGGGACTTTGTCTCTTTTTGACAGTGTTATTCCAGCTCATCCCCAAATTTCCAGCTATGGCCAGTGGAAGCAGGTACACACGCAGATGGGTAATGCCCAGGCTTGGTCAGACCACAGGTTCCTGGGGTGCACAGCACTTCTTCAACCTGTGGCTGACAGCAGTGCTTAGGGCAGAGGGGATGCTGGCACATTTGTCATGGTCCTTCCCAGGTTCACTCTCCGGAATTGATCCGTACATCGAATGCTTCCTGAATCAAAAACTTCCTGACTCAGAAACAAGATCTTTTTATTAGGGTGGATTTTTTCCCCGGGTCTTTTGTCTATCTATCTGCTCTTCGAAGCCATGTGTCTCAGCACCTATCGCATCCTGCAGCATAAAAGGTGTCCTGGGCCAGGCCAAATGACCTGACATAGTTTCACGTCCTGCTTCCAACATTGTCCTCAGTAGATGCCTTCAGCAGAACACAAGCACACGGCAAGCATGCACGGTGCTGCATGCTTGGCCAGTTTTCTAGCCCTTAACCTCTCTGCTGTTCCTGAATCCTCCTGAGCCAAACATAATTTTCTATGTGCTTGCAGACCCTTCATGGATATCTTTTCCAGGAACTTGTTTGGCCATCCCTCAAACCTTCAGCAACCTCACATATCCACATCTTCTGGAAGGGAGTCCCTCAGCTCAACCATTCAGTGTAAAAATACCCACCTCTAATTTGCTTTGAACCTGCAACTTGCCAGTCTCCTTTGGTACCTTATTGTTTGCATGGGGAGAAGACTGTGAACAACTGCATCCCTTCTCAGATACTTTCTGAAGAGTTATGGTTAGCGGGACCTCAGACAGAGGCTGCCCCACAACTGTGATCATCCTGATTGCCATTCGCTGAACTTTTTCCATTCCCACCCCATCCTCTCTGAACCAGGAGGATGGTAGGACCTGCACACAGTGTGCAAGTGGGAAAGTGAACCATGCAGACATACAGTGGCATAAGCGATGGCCTCTGCTGCATTCTCTCGTCTGCTCTCAGCAGTTCCTAACAGTCAAGTGGCTTTTTGGTCATACAGAAGAGACCCTGTACCTCCCACGCTGTCAGAAAGAGTTTAACTGTTTGAGCTTCATGTTGCATGCATAGACACCGCTGTTCACTCAGGTTTGAACCTGGCTCCCACCCCCTAAATTTGCAGCAATATCTCCCATTACATCTGGGGAAAATAATTCCCTAGTCACCTTCCCCTTTCTTTCGTTGTGTAAACCTCTCTCTGTTGCTCAGCCTTCTTCCTGACTGAGAAGTCCCTGTCTGTTTTGTGGCTTCTTTTGAGAAGCATTCCTCTGCCTCAGTTTCCGCTTTCCCTTCAGTTTCTCTAGTTTTACGTTACCATTCTCCTGATGAGCAGACCAGAATTTTGGACAATTTGCTAGCGTGGGCAGTGCAGAGGATGCAGCTGAATTGTGTATCGATACCAGAGGCCATTCACTGTTTCATTCTACTTTCTATTCCTCTCCTAGTGATTTCCAGCCTTCCTGTAGCTTGTCTGGCTCCTCCTGAACAGGAAGTTGAGATCCTTCATAGGAACATTCACTGTAATGCTAAGGTCCTTTGGAGTGGCTGTAGCTAGTTTAGAGCCCAGCACTGTGTGTGAGGTCAAAAAAGATCAACCCTACACATATAACTTCCTATTTACCAGTCATTGCTCATCGTATTGCCCAGACACTCACTACTGGCAGATCCTTCACCAGCTCTCTGCGCTCACTTTCATCTTTGCTACTCCGAATCACCGAGCACTATCAGCAGACTTCATCACCCTGAGAGCACATGTGGTCAAAGATGGGGATGTAGAGAAATGCCTTGTCTTTCTGTACTTTCACACTCACGTGCTCCCAGAGGCTGCCTCAGGACCTGGTCTTCACAAGACTAGCTACAGAATCTTTTTGGAGTTTACTAGATGGTCCAGCTTGGGTGAGGTGGTTGTGTCCCAGCCATCCCACCTGGACTAGGCAGCTCCCCAACAGAATACAGCCTCCCAGTACCTAGAAGAGAGCTGCTTCCCAGCAGTAGGCTGTAAACACAAACTCTCCATGTGAGGAGTTCACTTATATCCTCAAAGCTCCCAGACCACCTGGCACCATCGTTCAGCAGCCACTGTCAGCCCCTACAGATACCAGTGCTTTGGAGCCTCATCCTGCTGCCCTCCTGCCTGTTGCTGGATGAAGAGGTCAGTGGCAGCTAGACAGAAACAGTACAGCTCAATGTTGTTATATTTTTGGTCATCTTGGATGACTTCAAGAAACTCCTCTGCAGATCCAGGTAGCTGGGTTGCCCCGTTGTGCCACTGGCATCTCTTTTCCTTGTGTGGTGCCAGCCACCCCACCAGGGACCTGGACAGGCAGGCTGCACTGTAAAGCTGGTGGAGAGGGAGAACTGGGGCCATCCAAGCTGCAGCTTGTACTGCTGTAGCAGGTCCTGTGTGCCTAGTGCAAGGCAGACAAAGCAGGCAGCCTGCTCCTCAGGTGTGTTACCTCTTCATTTCCCCCCCAAATACTGTTAACTGGGGTCAGCCCCTTATGATTCCCTGGATAACCCAGGGCAGAAACACAGATGATTTCTTCTACAGGCCTCTTGCTTCTGTCTGGGTTAGACTGGATGAGTCCAGCAGTCACCTCCTTCCCAATGCCTTGCTTTGGGAGCAGTTTGGGCCACCCCTCTTCGTAACACACCTGAGGAGTTCATTCCTGCTCTGGAGCTTCTACTTGTATGAAAGCTGACATTGAAGTAATCTCAACCGAGCCTGCTAGGACAGGCTCCCAAGAAAAATCCCTGACTGGGACCCTCTGGTAACATCAGCTCTCCTGCTCCAGCTTAAATCAACAGCCCCTTTCCCAGAGCACTGTGCAGCCCCCCCAAGGATGCACAGACATGCTCCTCTGTCCAGTTTGCATCAAATGCCACGTGCTTCTTAAAGACAAACTGTTCCTGGGGAACCCCTGCGGAAATTGCTAAAGTTGATAATCCTGCATCCGTGGGCTGGCAAAAACTCCTCACTTGTAGCTGGGACACTGTGGGCCACAGTGGTGTGTCACACAGCCTTGCACTCCTAACAACCACGACTGACAGTCTAGAACATGCCTGCTTATTTTGAGGTCCAGCTACTTCAAGGAACAAATCCAATTGCCAATTCCTCACTTACCTACAACCTGCTCACCTAGCCATCTGCTATTCTGCAGATGCACTGAGAAAGCAAAGCTCTTCCAGGTCTCCAGCAGCCCATCACCATAGAGCTGGCAGCCCAAGCAGGGCTCTCCCACCTGCGACACAAGCCCTGCCATTTACCTTTTGACCAGCTCTCAACACCGCACAGACACAACCACCGGAAGGACAGGACAGGACTTTAACAACTTGTGTTGTGCAAGGAACAAGGCCATGGGACTCAGACAATCCAAAGTGTGGTCAGAGTGATCCAGCCACTCCAATACGAGCGTCCACAACCTTATTGCTCCAGGGCAGGAAAGGGACACAGAAATATTCCTGAACTCTCCAAGGGACAGGCTGGGAACCCTTTAAAAAGAAAAACCTAAGCTCTAGAAGAATAGGATATCAAAGACTGTCTTGATTTTTAGAGTCTTTGTGGTATTGAAAACTGCAGCAGAGAGCTCTCAGCAGATCTGTAACCCAGCTAGCAGAGCCACACTTGGTCTGAAAGACCTTCAAGGAGTCACCACCCACTTCTCCAAGCACCTCAGGTCAGCTGGCAGCAGGGCTTCGAGCAACAGCAGCCTCTCTGCAACAGCACAGCACCAGCCACGTTAGGAATTTGCCCTCAGTACAGAGGGGGAGCATCGCACCCTCCCAGCTACACTTTGAGGGTAGACTTAGTCCAAGCATTAAACAAGAAACACAATCCTCACAACTCAGGTGTCAGCTGAGGGCCACTAGTGACCTGCTCCACAGCCCACCGAGGGGAGCAAAGAAGACCCTTCTCCCCAGTGCTCAGCACCGCACTGCGCCTGGGCCAGAGACGAGCACCGAACAAATGCACACTGGAGACATTTCAGCTTTTATTCGCAAATTCATCGGTACATTCTCACTCGGTTGAGTGACAGCTGCCAGGAGCTGTCAGCAGCAGGGGGCAGCAGCAACTAGGAGTTAACAGGAGCTTTCCACAGAGCCTGGAAACAAGAGACAGCAGAGGAAACAAAACCCCACTAGCTTTTACATTTAACCTTTTCCGAGTAAGGGAATCAGAAATCGAGTCATCTTTATCACATTCAGAAAGGTGTTGGATTTACAGTCCTATGCACTCAGCACAAAGATCTCGGGTTGAAGTGACTATCTGCAGAACAGCTTGAAAACTATCCCAGGCTTGCTTTTTTTCCCTCCTATTTTTTTTTTTTTTGTGTGTTTTGAAGCCAGCATCTTAAAGCTGCAGTACTCTCCATGCATCCTTCCCAGCAGTTCCAAAGCCAAATAACAAAAGAAGCCCTTGCAAATAAATAATCATATGAAAATAAGGTTAGATCTGGAATATACAGTTACATGGTCTTTATTTGGTTTCAGAGGTGGAAAAAAGTGGAGCTAGACTGCAGCTTTAAGCCTTCTGCCCGAATCAACCTCAAACACTTGGTAAATTTTACAGTTGATTAGCTGTACAGGTCGGAGATCTGAAGTTCCACAGAGGTGAACATGTAGGCACATACGCACACCCTTCCCCAAGGCATACTTTATTTTGCTCAGCCAGTTAGAAAAAAGCCTGCTGGAGGGGAAGTGCCCCCTTCCCAGCTGAACAGACAAGACTGAAGACCTGTTTACTGCCACAGTAAAAAGTCCCAACAAATATCTAACCCCACCCATGTTTGCAAGGGGAAACTGGTTCAAACCGTGCACCAGGAAGACAATCCTCTCTCAGGAGATCCTTCAACTTCGCTGGCACCGCGGAATCCTTGAGCAAATCCAGCTACCGGCAGGGCTGCCAGCTGCCCATCGCTTCCTGCGCTCAAAAGCCTAGTTGTGGAAAGTCGTAAGTCCATTATTTCTACTTAAGCCAGAAATCCTGTTAATACCGTTTAGAGGCAGCTCTACGGCAGGAGCTCTTGATCTGCTCCGTTTGGGGTACGCACCCCCTCCCCAGGAACTCCCACACAGAAAAACCACACAGAAGAGAAAAGCAATCCATTGCAAGCCAGTGTCCGATGATTGTCTCTTTGGGGAGGTCAGGAATCCAGGACAGGGCAAGGCAGGGGAAGGGAGGAGGATGGCAGGTGAAGAAGTTAGAAACAAACTCAAAACCACCAAGACACGAGGAGGAGCTCAAAGCCCCTCAACAACTGATGGCACTGGGTTGCTGTTTGCTAACGAAGTCTGAAATGAAGTCAAACTCGTTCTGTCCCAAGAATAGCTCTGGCAGCTCCTGAATCCGGTCCAACCCCAGTTCCAGGACAAGGGATGTCAAAACCTCCTCATCTATGAGATCAGTGTCCATAACGTTCAAGGTCAGCGCTGGCGAGGGCATGTGCTGCATGCCTGGGTGCTGGTTTGGCCCCACTCTGTACTGCTGGGCACCCGCTCCCATGGGCCCGTTGCTCATACCCAGCGGGTGACCCTGGTACTGGGTGTTGAGTTTTTGTAGATGCATGCTGGCCATGAGCTGCTGGGTGCCCACCGGCCCCAGGTACTGCTGCTGCTGGCTCGGGCCGTTGAACATCATCGCGTTCTGCATCTGGTGGTGGCCCATCTGTCCGCTGAGGCTGGGTCTCGGTCTCATCGCACCATCCATGCCAGCCCCTCCGTAGGGCATCATCTGACCGGCGGCAGGCAGCGTCCTCAGCACATGCTGCCCGTGCTGCGGGGGTCCCTGCAGCCCACTCACCCCCACGCGGTAGCTCTGCAGCCCGCTGCCACCGTGGCTCATGGACATCATCATGTGCTCAGCCATGGCTCCAGGCCCCTGCAAAGCGACACCCGTCTCAGGGCAAGGCTCCCGGGCTCAGCACCGCTTCCCGCTCCCGGCCGCGGGTCCCGACCCCTCCCCGGGAGCCGAGCTGCCGCCCGGCGCTGCCGGACAAAGCCGACG